>JAVQMF010000026.1:10600000-10873888 GCA_032878935.1 Erythrophleum fordii
GATATGCTAGAATCTCAGGTGCAGCGAAGTCAGCAAATGAATGTCTGTTCTACTCAGGTGGCCCCAATTACTTGTAAAAACTGTGGGGATCTACACTTAGTAGATTATTGTCCTTTGGCACCTTTAGAATCAGTTAACTATGTGGGGAACTTTCTAAAGAATCAGAATTCGTACTCCAATAATTACAATCCTGGGTGGCAGAATCATCCAAACTTCTCTTGGAAGCATGGATCAGCACTGAATCAACCAGCATCTTCCTCAAGCATTAAGCCTACTCAACCAACAGGTTTTGCTCAACCTGTAAGGCAAAATGCACCTATTCAAGAACCTAAGATGAATTTGGAAGATGCCTTGACTAAGTTCATTAGCATCCAAAGTAAGCAAAATAAAGAGCAAGCTCAAGTGAATGCTAGAGTTGGCACCTCCTTGAGAAATTTAGAGTTGCAAATGGGTCAATTAGCCTCAGCAATGAATTCATTAAGACAAGGAAGATTGCCAAGTGATATTGTGCCTAATCCTAGAAGAGAAGGCAAGGAAGAGTGTAAGGCCATAACTTTTCGAAGTGGAAAAGTGTTACCAGATAATTAAACACCAAGGGTGGTTAGCCACACACCTACATCAAAGGCTGTTGTAGAGGATGATAAGGGTGAAAGTGCTACAGAGGAGAAGAGTGATGATAAAAGAATAGGAAAAGAATGTGTGGATGCATCAGTTGAAAAGAAGAGAAAAGTGAGTAGTGAAGAAGTTAAAAAACATTCAGATGTTGATAAGGGTGAGAATCAAGGAGAGAAACTGCAAACATTACCAAGGACAATACCTCCATTACCATTTCCTCAACGACTTCAAAAGAAGGTGGAAGATAAGCAGTATCAAAAATTTTTGGAAGTGTTCAAACAACTTCATATAAATATCCCATTTTCAGAAGCACTGGAGTACATGCCTAAGTATGTCAAGTTTTTAAAAGAGATGCTGAGCAAGAAGCGAAGATTTAGTGAATTTGAAACTGTAGCACTTACTGAAGAGTGCAGCAAAATAATCAACCCACGGATTCCAATGAAGTGCAAAGATCCGGGTAGCTTCTTTGTGCCTTGTAAAATAGGCACTCAATTTCAAGGTAAGGCTTTTGTGTGATCTTGGAGCCAGTGTAAATCTTATGCCATTATTTGTCTTTGAGAAATTGCAACTTGGTGAGGCGAGGCCTACTACAGTAACATTGCAAATAACGGATCGGAGCTTAGCATATCCAAGGGGTATAATTAAAGATGTTTTAGTGAAGGTTGGTGAGTTCATATATCCAGCTGATTTCATTGTTGTAGACTGTGAAGAAGACAAAGATAATCCATTGATTGTTGGTCATCCATTCTTAGCCACAGTTAGAACTCTTATTGATGTAGAAAAAGGACAAATAGTGATGAGATTGGGGGATGAGCAGGTGGTGTTTAACATGGACAAAGCACTGAAATATCCTAGAGATGTTGAAGATTGCTTTAGAGTTTCAGTGATTGATGATTTAGCAAGAACAATTTAATTCAATGATAGTCCAAGATCCTATTGAAGTATTATTAATGGGAGTAAAGCATGAGAAGACTGAAGCTAGTCATGAGGTAGCCCAAGTGCTTAATTTTTCAACCATTTGAGTTAAACAGCATTGGCAAGTGGAATCTTTAGATCTGGTTTCCCGTTTAGCACCATCTCTTAAGCCTTCAATTGAGCAACCCCCGATTTTAGAGTTAAAACCTCTCCCTAAGCATCTGAAATATGCATATTTAGGGGATTCAAAGACACTTCTTGTCATCATTTCTACATCATTGAACTCTCATCAAGAACAGAGACTGATTGAAATGCTAAAGAGTCATAAAAAGGCTTTAGGATGGACACTTGCAGATATCAAAGGGATAAGCCCTTCCATTGTGATGCATAAAATTCTACTAGAGGAAGATCATAAGCCACCTATAGAGAATCAGAAAAGGCTTAACTTGATGATGAAGGAAGTTGTCAAGAAGGAAATCATCAAGTGGCTGAATGCGGGAATCATTTATCCAATTTCAAATAGTGCGTGGGTTAGTCCAGTACAGTGGTCCCTAAGAAAGGAGGGATGACAGTTGTGACAAATGAAAAGAAAGAATTGATTTCTACAAGAACTGTCACTGGTTTGAGAGTGTGCATGGACTATCACAAATTAAACTCAGCCACTTGAAAAGATCATTTTCCTCTTCCCTTCAGTGACCAAATGCTTGATAGACTAGCGGGGAAGGAATATTTTTATTTTCTGGATGGTTATTCAGCATACAACCAAATTTCTATAGCACCTGAGGACTAAGAGAAAACAACCTTCACCTGTCCCTATGGCACTTTTGCTTTCAGGAGAATGCCATTCGGGTTATGTAACGCACTAGCAACCTTTCAAAGATGCATGACATCAATCTTTTCTAATTTCATCGAAGATATCATGGAGATTTTTATGGATGATTTCTCTGTCTTTGGTGATTCATTTGAAGTTTGTTTCAAGAATCTCTCTAAGGTGCTTAAAAGGTGTGAGGAGACTGATTTAGTTTTGAACTGGGAAAAATGCCACTTCATGGTGAAGGAAGGAATAGTATTAGGACACAAGGTATCTAAGGAGGGTTTGGGAGTAGATCAAGCCAAGACATCATTGATTGAGAAGTTGCCACCTCCTACTAGTGTCAAGGGAGTCCGAAGTTTTCTTGGGCATGTAGGATTCTATAGAAGATTTATCAAGGATTTCTCAAAAATTGCAAAGCCCTTGTGCAAGTTATTAGAAAAGGATGCTAAGTTCCTTTTTGATGATGATTGCTTGAAAAGTTTTAAAGAGTTGAAACAGAAGCTAATAACTACACCTGTAATAGTTGCTCCAGACTAGTCATTGCCTTTTGAGATCATATGTGATGCAAGTGACTATGCAGTAGGAGCTGTTCTGGGACAGAGGCGAGACCGGGTTTTTCATCCTATCTACTATGCCAGTAAGACATTAGTGGATGCTCAGGTAAATTATTCTACCACTGAGAAAGAAATGTTAGCTATTGTTTTTGCTTTTGAGAAGTTTAGAGTTTATCTATTGGGAGTCAAAGTTGTAGTGCACACTGATCATGCTGCTATTAAATATTTGTTGAGAAAGAAAGAGTCCCAACCTAGATTGATTAGGTGGGTTTTATTACTTTAAGAGTTTGACTTGTATATAGTGGATAGGAAAGGAAGTAAAAACCTAGTAGTTGATCATCTTTCTAAGTTAGATCCTGAGCATGTTTATGATAATAGGCTTGTGAATGATGTTTCCCTTGATGAATGCATTATGACTGCTAATTTGCTACATGTGCCTTGGTATGCTGATATAGTAAATTATATTGTCTGTGAAGTTTTACCTCCTGATTTAAACTATTATCAAAATAAGAAATTTTTGAATGAGGTCAAGCTTTACACTTGGGATGAGCCTTATTTGTTCAAAAGATGTGTAGATGGAGTTCTTAGGAAGTGTGTTCCTGAGATTGAACAACATGATATTTTGTTTGCATGCCATGCATCACCATTTGGGGGATATTTTAGTGGTCAGAAAACTGCTTTTAAAGTACTGTAATATGGTTTTTATTGGCCTACATTGTTTAAGGATTCTCATATTTTTGTCTCTCACTGTGATACTTGTCAAAGATCCGGTAATATTTCTAAAAGGCATGAACTTCCTCAAACCGGTATCTTTGAAGTTGAATTGTTTGATTTGTAGGGAATTGATTTTATGGGTCCCTTTGTTTCTTCTAGAGGCTAACAATATATCTTAGTGGCAGTTGAATATGTAAGTAAATGGGTTGAGGCGGTAGCTTGCCAACATAATGATGCTCAAACAATGGTGCGATTTATAAAGAAGAACATTTTTTCTCATTTTGGCACCCCTAGAGCTATCATTAGTCATGGTGGAACTCATTTTAATAATCGCTTGTTTAAATCTTTGCTGGAAAAATATGGAGTTCACCACAAAATAGTTTTAGCTTACCATCCTCATACCAATAGCCTCTGTGAAGTATCTAATAGGGAGATTAAGAGAATTTTGGAAAAAACAGTGAGTGTTAATAGAAAGGATTGGTCTGATAAGCTAGATGAAGCTTTATGGGCATATAGGATAGCTTACAAAACACCAATTAGTATGTCTCCATATGAATTATTTTTTGGTAAAGCTTGTCATTTACCTTTGGAACTTGAGTACAAAGCTTTTTGGGCCATAAAAAAGTTGAATTTGGATTATAAAGATGCTAGTGAGAAAAGGTTATTAGACCTTAATGAACTCCATGAATTCTGGTGCAAGCTTATGAGAGTTCTAGGCTGTATAAGGAAAAAGCAAAGATCTTGCATGATAGGAAGATTTTAAAAAAGGATTTGATACCTAGTGATTTAGTGCTATTGTATAACTCTTGTTTGAGGTTGTTTTCAGGAAAGCTTAAATCAAGGTGGTCTGGTCCTTTTAAGGTTGTGTCTACTACTGCTTTTGGTGCCATTGAATTCAAGATGAGAAAAGTGGAGAAACATTTAAGGTAAATGGCCAACGCTTGAAGCACTACCTTGGTGGACCGGTGGACAGGATGAAGGCAAATGTGCAGCTCCAAGACTTCTCATAGAAGTGTCAGGATAGTCCAGCTGAAGACTTTAAACTTAGCGCTCCTTGGGAGGCAACCCAAGTTTTCTTCTTGTGTTTATGTTTGAATCTAAAGTTCTTCTCGTTTTAGGTTTGATACTTTTCTCTTTTTATGTGTTTTATAGGTTGAAATGTGGATATTAAGGAGCAAGGGATTAGCAGGAAAGAGCAACACCAAACATGTTTACAGGAAGTCTCTAACCATGCTTTGAATTGTAATTTATTATTGTATCTGGTTGCATTTGAGGGAGCATTTTAGTGAGCATTTAAAAAAAAAAAATTCGCTATAGCGAGACATTCCTCTCGCTATGGCGAGGTTGCTTGTCCCACTTCTGGTACATACACCAGAGAGTATCTCGTTATAGCTAAGTTGTGGCGAGCCAGAGTCTGCAATGTTAAGTGTTCTCGCTACAGCGAGAACAGTACCTCGCCATAGCGAGCTCTCTATGCTACATTCTGGTACAAAATCCAGAGAGATCCTCGCTATGGCCTAGCCATAGCGAGATCCTTCAGCCACCAATAATTATCCAAGTTTTCTCGCAGTGGTGAGAAGAAATTTTGCTATTACAAGGATAGCAGCTTTGCTTCTGGTAATAATCCTAGAGAAGCCCTCGCTATTGCCTAGCAATGGCGAGGCTCTTTATAAAAAAAAAAATCCCGTAATAAAACAACCCACATTTTCTTCTCCACTCTGTCGTTCTTTCTCGCCACTGCGACGGAGCTCCCAAGCCTCTTCCATTCTTTTTGTTGCTGCATCTCGCTCCTCCTACGCTCACATTCCCCTAAAACATTGCATTCCTTGCATCAGGTAAGTCGATCGACTCTTTATTCCTCTGAATTGCTGGTTTTCTTCGCTGTATCTGGTCATATTAGGGTTAAATTTGTTTTACTTAGATTTGAGTATTTAGGGGTCAATTGGTCAGTTTTTCTAGATAGGTTTTTCTGGTCGACTATTTCTGTGCAGAAGAATGGCTTAAATTTGGTTTTTCCTCCTTTAAATCTGGCTGTGCAGCAACCAGCTCGAACTCGCTACAGCGAGTTCGAGGGTTTTTCCAGAAACTGAGTTTTTTTTTACCATTTTGCATAGGTTGCTTCTATATTCCTTGCCCCCTAGTCCCTTGGATGCTGTTAGTCGTGTCTTTCCTTAGTCTAAACATGCTACATTCATCTGATTTACTGATTCCATGATTTTCTTTGAATGATGCCACTGATTTTTATCTTTCTTTCTTGTTTGAAATTTCACAGCTATGGCTCTTAAAAAACAAACTAAGACCGCTGAAGCCTCATCCTCAAAGCAGAAGAAGAAATCATATAATAAGGATCAGTTTGCATCAGCCTAGGCAGAATTTCACTTTAAGCGACTTTTCTCAGATAGAGAGGTAGTTGAAGACCGTTACTATGCACCCCACGGCTTGGATCTGACGTTCTCTGATTTTGAGTGGCACGGGTTGCAAGGATTCACTAAAAAGCCGATGCATCGGATCCCATTGATGATCCAAGAGCTGTACGCCAATTTTGAGGACACTGAGGAAAATGAGGATGAATACTATTGCCGTTCGGCCTGGGTGCATATCAATGAGAAAGTCTTCCAAGACTTCTATGAACTGCCTGATGTCCCAGAATGTGCATTCCAAGCATACATGGAGAATCCTTAATCCATCCCTTAGGAAGAAGTAGAGACGACTATTGCAGAAGAAGGTCGAGCCAGGCTGGTTAATAAGGTCTATCCAGTGAATCAACTCAACAAACCCACTCGGTTTTGGCTGCAATTCATCACCAGCAACATACTAACGAGTTCTCATGGATCTGACATGATCCAAGAATGGGCCACTCTAACCTGGTGCTTCATGACTCAGTAGCAGGTAAACATTCCTCGTCTTATGTACTTAAATTTCAAGCAAGTGGCGAGGTCCAACAAGGTTAGCCTAACTTACCCCCATATGCTTACGGAGGTACTTATAATGGGGGGTAGCCGCGTCTCTAAAAATGACACTCAATTCAAACTAAAGGGGCCCTTCAAACATGATAGTATGAAGGATGCACCAAGACAGCCCCATAGGCACAGAGCACCTGTACAGGCACAGCCTGAGGCATCTCCACCTCTTCCCTTACAGCAGCGACTGGGTACCTAGAGCCGATAGGACACGGAGCACTATATCATACAGAATTTGAGGGTTGGGTGAGAGAATCCATTGATAGGCTAGAAGGGCATGTGCTATCAATGAAGGATCAGCTACAAACGCTTATGGACAACTTGATGCCTGCTCCTCCACCACCACCTTCTGAGGCTCCTCAGCCCTCGGTCATCATTATCCCTCAGGAGCTTGTACCTCAGGATAGACCTGGGCCTTCTGACTCTTAGGACCTCTCTATCCCGCTGCCAGTTTTTGTTTTGCTTTCCCTCATATTCTATTTTGGATAATTGTATATGGATGACTGTATTTGATTATGCTTTTAACTCCTGAATTGGCGATGCTCTTAATTGTTTTCTTAATTCTAACGCCAACTTACTGTTTGCTACGTGTGCTTTGTCTATTTTTTTGTCTCTCAGATGAAGGAGCTGTTCACACACATCCCCTTACGTTCTTATCTCTTCTTATCAGGGGAGTCTCGTCTCTCCTTATCTCTTTACATCCCGTCCCTCTGCCCCCATCTGTTCCTATTTGTCTACTTCTGATTTCCCTATTTTCCACATTGCGGACAATGTAACCTTTAAGTGTGGGGGAGTATAGAAACATAGATAAAAGTAGGACAGGTGGGTATAAATCAGGTAAAATTAAGTTCATCCCCTCTTACTTTATATGAATACTAAGTAATGAATGTGGAAGTTAAGCGAACTTGAAATTGATAAAATAAGTAATGTAATTGTAGTATGCACCCACAATAGGAGCACTTTTCAACAAGATGATTTTTGAAGTGATTCAAGTTTTTCTTATAATAAGCTTCCAGTTGTTTTAGATCTCCCCAATTTATCTGTTCCTGAAGGATACTTGATTATTAGTTGAGAGGGATATCTTGTGTAAAAAAAAAGATAAAATAAAATGATTCTCTATTCCAATGGTTGAAATCACTTAGTAACTGGGGGTTTGCACCAAAAAGTGTAGACTTTCGCGTCAAACAGTGATAAAACTAAGAGTATACTAGTAGCCCTCTGAGGATTTCCTTAATTTGAGTAACCAAATGGCTTCATAACCAATGTTGTCATTCACGTCAAAAAGATTAAGTGATTTAACGAGAAGAGAAAAAAAAAACAAAGTGCTGAAAATGATTTTGCATTAAACAATAGAGAACCCTCTCAATGAGCATTGATGATTGAAGTTAGCACAGATGGTTGGATTAGATCTTGAAATGGTAGGGAGAGCTTATTAAGGATTACTTGATTATTTCTTAACATCTCTTATTGAACACACACATACTTTAGAAATCAGGGTGTTACTATGAGTACATTATTTGCAAATTCAAGTTGAGTTTTGCTGAGCTTTTGCTTCTAAAATTGGATTCATTATAAGTGTGGGGGGGATCTGAAATTCTGATTGCTTGCTTGATTCTTTCTAAGATTTACTTGAGGACAAGTAACGATTTAAGTGTGGGGGAGTTTGATAACCTCCTAATTTAGGATTCAAAAGGACTATATTTGACATTAAATTAGGGAGGTAAAATACTTTTCTCTTGATTAATATGGTTAAAAGTGTATGCAATCAAACAAAACAAAGAAAGTATTGTAATTATAATATTTTTATCAGTTTAAGTCTCATTTTATGTTTGATTTCAATTTCAGGGAAAAGTAGCAAAATGTAGAAAGAATTGAAAATAAGAAAAGGAAGTTGAAAAGGGCAAAGGCAGATTGAACAAGTCTTCTCGCTACAGCGAGACCACAGTTCGCTATAGCGAGATGGCACTTTCGCCGTAGCGAAGGGGACGCTTCGCAATAGCGAAGTCGTGTTGCATAGAAATTCCATGGAGCAACTCGCTATAGCGTGGAGGTAGCGAGCGCAACAGAAATCTGAGAACCTATGAGACCTCGCTATAGCGAGAGTCGTTCCTCGCCATAGCGAGATCAGACCTGAAACACACATTTTTAATTTTCAAGCTAAAAAAGGAGGAGAAGGAGCTAGGGTTTGGTCATGCCATGGCAGAGAAGAGTTCTGAACGTCTAGGGAGGCATTTTTGGGTGATTTTGGAGGTTCTTCAAGCTTGGAAAGGTGAAGGAAGAGGAAGAATCAAGGGGGAGCTCCATTTTCTGCATTTCTTTCATTCCTTTGTTTGCTTTCTCTATTTCTCTTCATCTTCTCCATGTATTTGACTGGATTCACTGTAAATTTAGCTATGTGTAGGTAAATTCTTCTTTACCTAGAGCACTATGAACTTGATGTGAACTGAATCCTTATTTTCTTGTTGATTGTGATGATTGGAGCCTTGTGTATCTTTCTCTTGTTTAATGCTTTCTTCGAGATTGGCCACCTCTCGGAATTGATTTGGGTAATGGGAATTGACCTTGAAAAAGGGGTTCTCATTGGACCTAAAAGTAGGATAAATTAAGTTTAGAATTATCTAATTTGTAATTGGGATAGAAATATACTTAATTGCCTTAATTAGTTTATAGAGGGTTATAGAACCTAATGCACTCTACCTAAATCTAAGGACACTTAGATTTTAGAGAAGAGTAGGGCTATAATTACATCGACGAACGGTTATAGCTTTTAAATCTCTTGACCCACAAGGTGAAAATTAATTGCAATTGAACAAGAAATTAAGTTCTTATAAGCATCAAGGGAATAGTGACTCTAGGTAATTTCAAAACCTTGGATTTTACCTAAAATTTCCTCATCAATCAAGTCTTCTTCAAATTGTTATTTTAAAATTAGTCTAAGTTCATGAATTGCTTAATTGGTTGCTTAAAGTGGATGAAAGTAGGTTGTGCATTGCCTAATTGCATTTAAGCCATTCTTCGTGGGAACGATACTTGTACTTATCACTGAACTACTTAATCCGACCCGTGCACTTGCGGACACCCATAAAATTTTTCGAGGTTAGTTATTATCATACAAAGAAATCCCTAGAACAACCCACCAACTCTGGATAGAATTTACACTTGGATTCAAGCCAACTTCAAATTAGACTACTACTATCATTTACCAATATAGCAAACAATAATTAATAAGTTTACACTCGATCCTTAGGCTAAGATCAAGCTACAATCACAAATTAAAACCAAACAGATCAACAAGCGTCAGTTTCATTCAACCATACTATATTAATCCAAGACCAAATCATTTAGAGAGTTCTAAGACAACAAACACTACCTTTAGCAAGTAGTTTGGTGCATATTCTAAATAAATATCAGGACTGAATCATGTCCTGATAAATATAATTTCAAATGTGATCAAACTCAAAACTTGCACTTTAAGGAAAGTTAAAAGCAATGGTAAACTATGCCAAGTACAACAAAATAGCAGCCAGCACATATAATCCAGCCCCTTTAAACCCAAATTTAACCCAACTCAGGCTAAGTCAAGGTATAATCATTATGGAAGTGGCTAGTTTCAATTCCACTTATACCTACTGTTCAATTCTATCATAATCACTAGAATGTAGCAACCTATTGCCAAATATCAACATGAGGCTCAATAGCATCAATCAAAATGTCGACATAAAGATTCAAATACTTACAAAACATGTTTCTTATCTTAGCATTTTAGCATATCTCAAATATCAACTTTATTTAGTTACTTAGAACTTAAAACAAATAAGGTTTTATTTAATCTACACAATAGCGAGTATGTCAGAATTATGCATACCACAACCAGCACTTTGCACCAATGTTCATCATTAGCTCCTTCCTAATGTCATAAAATTTTATGCACTCAAATCTAAGGTCCCACACAACTTCAATTCCTAATGCAAAATTAAAAATCAGTAATTAAGCATCAAATGAAGATAATTCAAATTTCTTATCAAGGACGATCATTGAGTCCTTATAATGAATGAGAAAGGGAATGCTTTATAGCATTCTTAAAATTGATGACAATTTATTCTTTGGTTTCTTACTTATATGCTGAGCAAGGCTATATTTTCAAACATGCAAAAATTTTAGAAAACTTGAGTAACTGAGCATATGCGTCTATGCCTACTTTACGCAACCTATAGGTGAAAGCTTTATAATCACGCACGCAACAATTTAATTCAACTCCATATCAATGGTGTGTGCATCCAAGGAATGGAATTTATAAAATTTTGACCTAAATAATTATTACGTTACGGTTGTCCTAATACCAGAACATAATTACCTATACCCCTTGGGTCCACATGAGACCTAGTGGAGTGAATAAAGGTCTCTATATAAAAATTCAAATAATTACAAAACATAGTTCACACCTTAGTATTTTCGACAAACCGAAAGATTAATTTTCACTTTCACTCCCATTATAAACATAATAGGAAGCACTTAAGGACCATAGAACACACTCAAAGCCTATTATACTGGTACCAATGTAACATTACCTCTATAAGAAGAATGACTCAAGGAAGGAAGACAAGTAGATATCTCATATAAGGTCTTCAATGATACCTCAATTATGATTATACCTGAGTTTCATAATGATAATTGAAGTTCCACCAAAGAGTACTTGCTCCATAATTTACAAGGAAACATAAATTCTGTCATGCCCAAAAAAAAGGCATGATTGGCATGATGTACGAGATGATTTTGCACTTGTAAGCCTAACAAAATGATCAATTCTTACCCATTAACATACTAATTGAGGCCAAGATAAGCAATCAAATGGAAACACTTCAAAACCATAATACTTTTGGATGTAATGTCAAAATCAAGTTTATATTCATAAATCTGTAACCAAATTCAATTATCAACTTTGTAGAAAACTGGTAAGACATTCCAAATAATCTACAAAGAGTCAAAACCAACATCTTATCATAAAGAGAGTTCCATTCTCTTAGTTTCCTATGAACAAAACATATTACAAGGGCTGAGGAATCCTAGCTGTAGTCTATAGTAGATTCTAAATATAGACATACACATACAAGGATGACAATTCATTAATAGTGGACTAATCAACTGCTGGCTTTTTATTATTGACTCTCCCGATTTAAACCGGAGGAGTGAAGTACACATTTTCTCTATTTGCAAAAAAAAATAAATATTTGAATAAGCAGCGATACTCAGTAAGTAGAAAATAAAGTATGATAACTAAAGAAATGAGTGAGCACTGAATTTTTTTAAAAATGAAAATAGGTTTTGACTTACTAATGCAATAAAAAATTAAAATATGAAGTGTATGATAATTTTTATAAAAATTTAAATTTGTAAATCTTTAAATAATAATAAATTAATTTATTTCCTTGATAATGAAATAAAGTACAAGAAACACCTATGCATATAATGTTATAATCAAAATGAACAATTAATAAGAGATAATGATGAAAAGTAATTAAAATAAATTAACAAATTTTGATTCAAACATTTAAAAGTCTATTGCTAAACAAAAAATGATTATCATACTAAAAACAATTTAACCAAAACACCTTATTAGAAAGGTCATGTAGAACTTTAAGTCTAAGGTATTTTCTAACGTGGACATACAATCCACGATGGTAAATAATTACATATTCAATCTTAGAACACTATAGGCAAGAATTATAGGCAAAACTATTACCACTGTCCATGCTTATCATGGTTCCTAGAGCCCCTAAACATTCAAAAAGCATTAACTTAGTATGCCTTGGGTACCTAGTTACAGGAACCACATGGTAGTATCCTGGGAATACCAAGGACTAACAATATTGTTGTTAGTAACCAATGTTCTGCACTCTTTTGCTTTGCAAGTACTTACATACATATATACATACATATATATATATAATAAATGGAGTCCATAAACAAGAATCTCTCAAATAAAATTCAAAATAGAGTTTCATAATTTAAAACATAATATTTCATAACTATAAATCATTTGAACAAGTCTAACATCAATGTACTAAAATAAATCTTTCAGTATATCTTTTTTTCAAAATAACACTAAGAATAACATTCAGTTTCATATTCAACTCAATAACACAATCATATTTTCACATAACATAATTTAGAAGATTTGATACCTAAATATTCATATGCAAGAAAAATCTACCTAGAAAGCTTGTCCTAATGAACATCCAGGTGATTGAAGAATTTAAAATAGGGAAGGAAATTAAAAAGTTGTCATGCTTTATATTCCACTCACAGTAGTTGTGAAACAATTTTTTATCCATTCATCAACGGGCTACTCTTAAGTCCTTATAAGGAGAAAGTTCGAAAACATTCCATAGGGGTTAAAGGTTATAACAAGAATAAGTGGGCACTTCTTTAACCTTTTGCTCTCCCCACCAAGACCTACTAACCACAGTTGCCTCCAAAAGAACAAAATCACAGCTGAAACACCATAAAGGTAGCAAAATGAAGTGATATCTATTGAACAAAATAGAAGAAAATGAGTTGAACTTGTAGGCAATAGATAGAATCAAAGTTCCAATAACTCTCCCACACTTTTAGTTCCTCATTGCAGCTAAGGAAGTAACACAATTTTTGAGAGGTAAGAGATGTTGCAGCCTTCAGCATCAGAAATGGCGAAACAAAGTTGTGGTGTGTTGAGAATGAAGGGAACTTGAGATTTGATAGTGCAGGATGATGGAATTTAGTGATCTTGCACGGATACATTGCTAAGATGGGACATAGCACTCCAAAATTAGGCAAAGTTGTAGCTAAAAGAATGAAGACCTGAACTCACATGAAAAGGGAGCAGAAACAATCAAAGGCAAGAGTGAAAAAAAAAATAAGCTTCTCAATTTCTGAAAGACTTCAATAAATAGCACAAAACAATACTTTGCTCACGAAGGAGAAAAAGAAGCAGGTAGGAGAAGGCACGGTTGAACCAAAGTATATAGAGATAAAATGAGATAGAACAAAGGTGATAAAAGGTTAAGCTACATAGCCACTTTCTAGCCTTAACTTCTAAAAAAAAATCTCCAAATGGGTCTAATAGCAAATGTGGAAAAAAAAAATAAAGGGTTGGGGAGAAAGTTTATTAGAAGTTATAGTTTTTAACTTAATTTATTTGAATTTAAATTTTCATTTATTTGTTTATTTTTGGCATTGCAACTAAATCTTCAATTTTTATTTAATTTTTTTAATTTCTAATTTATTGGGTTATTACAATGGGCATACAAGCAATACCTAGCTCTAAAGTCCAAGCTATTCATCCATCAGAGAAAATATTGCCAAAATCATTAATTGAAACTTGGGATTGCTCATCATTGTATTATATTCCATGAATTGAGATGAAAGAGAAATAGGAGCACATCTCTGTGTCTCTAACCTAAGGTCTACATAAGAAGATTCTCTTTTGTTTAGTGCATACTCTATGAAAGCCTGTCCAAAGAAATAAAAGTGATTAGGGCTATCTTGGCATGAGGACATTAGAAATTTTCATTTGATTTCAAAATGAAGCCTTTTGTATTCATATATCTGTAAATTATTTTGTTTGAATAACAATATGTAATAGTCAACTTTCACGTTCAATCAAGCAACCAAATGTAGCTGAACAATGGAAAATCAATCATTAAAGTATCAAAAAATAGTTTCTATTAAAAGAAAACAAAAAAAAAAAGAAAACTTATAGTGTTTTTCCCTATTGGCTTATATCCTACGTAATAGAAAAAGAGAATGTGAAATGATAAAGGTGAAAATTGCATCAAAATTAAGGTTCCACTTTCTTCCTATGCGATTGTAATGATGTATATAGCCTTAAATGTAAATTTTATGCAACAATTTTTATTCACATATTATACTATAATAATGAAAATAATGTGAATATTTGAAAGATTATGAGTGCATATACAAGCAAAAGCAAATATTACATCAATTCAAAACTCTCATTGTATATTTATATTTTGTACTGGTTATAGAGATTTAATCTATTGGAAAAAAAATTAGCAAGAAATACATGACAGAAAATTTAAAATAAAGAATATCAATTATATTATCCTGTAACTTTCTAAAGCTCTATATTTTGAGGTTGATAATATCATACAACCATCAAATGCTCACTTTCCATAATGTGGCCAAAAAAAAAAAAAAAACCAATTACCACAACATATGAAAGAAAACTCAATTATGATGGTATGCTTGCATTAAAATTACAATGGTTAGGACAATTATCTAACAAGTTCAAAGTATAATTAGTGATCAATGAGTGAGAGATCAAAGTAAATTGGATAAGAATATGCTTTAGAGTTTAGTGTGCTCAAGCTTTGAAATTGTTGCAACACCAAACTTGTTTATGTCCCTAAGAATACCTTCTTTGGCATTTCACCTTTCGAGGAAAGGTTTGCAATAGTTGGGTTGTCTCCTATTCTAATTCTCTATAATGTCAAGTCCTATAAGATTCTTACATGAAGTCCTTCATTCCCTTCCTAGATACCCAAAAATAAATTTAGGTAAGATTTTAACTTGAATTACATCTTGTCCTTTTCAACATATATTAAGAAAAATCAATGCAACTCCAATATTATTATCAATCTAGTGAAACTACTGCATCATATATTGATGGCTTAAGTTGGTCACTCAAGAAATAACTTTTGAATCAATATAAATTACAATCAAATCCATAATTTTAAAATAGTAATACCCATAACAAATGAGTAAAAATCACCTGCAAGTTATATTGAGTGGTCCCTTAGTTAACAAAAAGTTAATGAACTCAAGTGGTAGGATCTGTAGCTTCTACACCTCTTTTTTAACTCCAAAATGGAAATTTTCAATAACAAAAAAAAAAATACAAGTATAAATTAGTGAATGAACTATTAAGGACATCATAGATGCATAATTTGATAAACTTATAACTTCATGCATGTGAACGACTAGGTACTTCATGTGTAGTCAATCATGTTTTATGTAGAGGATGGAAGCAATCTTCTCCTTTCTTTGAGCAAGGGACAATATGAAATTTCTAGAATAAAAAGTGAAGTGGGGAGACCCTCCTTTGGCAATTATGGGAGTCCAGGACAATGATGAAGACAAAATTCTTTTAGAGTTGACAAATGGCAAGGACCTTTGTAGTCAAGCGTTTTAATATTTGAATACTCATAAAAGGTAAGAGAAGAGTAGGTAGTAGTAGTCTTGGTTCAGGAGCAAATTCTAAATCTACATCTTTAATACATAAATATTGTAAAGAGCTATGATCCAATCAAGAACCAATGAGTTTCAAGCATTTGTAGATATCAAGAAACTTAAGATTTAAAGGCAAACCCCCTATGAAAATGATTTTATTGGTGGAAAATTGCTTATTATTAAGAGAAGGAAAGAGTATGTGCTAGCTGTCTAAACTCTCCAAATGCAAAATGCAAGAAAATTCTAGTTTGGGAGTAGATAATCCTCCATTTTCAAATGATTCATGTTGATATCCAAAATTACAAGTTATAGGAGATCATAATTGTATCCTTTTGAAATAGATATCATTTCAAGATGACTACATTTAATTAA
Organism: Erythrophleum fordii; assembly: GCA_032878935.1. Lineage (NCBI taxonomy): Eukaryota > Viridiplantae > Streptophyta > Magnoliopsida > Fabales > Fabaceae > Erythrophleum > Erythrophleum fordii. The sequence goes on from JAVQMF010000026.1 coordinate 10,616,173, forward strand.
TGCTAGTACCCAAGTTATGCAGGTAGTTGCTCTTTCAATTTAGGACAATTACATTTTCATATTTCCATTCCTCCTATCCTTCATTTCAAGGATCCAAATGGCATAATATTCAAGAGCTATTTCAAAATCATTAATAAGGTCATACAATCTCTACTTGATAATTTAGAAAATGACCTTGAGAATAGATCATGAAATAACAAAAAGACTCCCAATTGCCTTTAAGGCCAAAGGCAACTCTTTAAAATCAAAGTTTGAATGAGGAGCTTTTAGTCTTAGTTCAATAGAGTACATGATGTAATTGGGCATGCACAAAAAGTGAAATTGAAGCAAATACAAGGTGTATGGACACTTCATATCTAAATCAATGGTCAAAGAACATCAAGGTGGATGCAGGAACTTTCTACAAGATAAAATATTCTATTAAAATCAAATAAAGGGATCATATTTCTTAAAGAATTTCTATTTTATATGATTTATCTTGTTTTCTAACATTTTATAGATTATAAACTAATCTGAGATTAAAAAAAATCTATTGATAATTTGATAAGACAATTTATTAAATCTAAAAGTGATAAGAGATGGGAGAGTTTGAGATAACACAAATGAAAGAGCAAGTGGAAGAACATTAAGGAACAAAATAGAAACACATATTTTAAAAAAAAATTAGAAAGAGTGAATATTTAATTTAAAAAATGAGAAAAATGATAATATTTACTGTTTTAGATTTTAATCTATTAACATAATATTACATGCAAAAGTTTTTTTTTTTTTTGAACTTTTCAATTTCCTAAATTTAGGTAAGATTTTTTTCTATGAATTTGTCATTTTTAATTTTATTATTCTAAAAGAATTTTAGAATTATTACAATATTATATTATACATAAAGAATAAGTAACAGTTAATAATATTTTGTTATTTAAAATATCACATATATTAAAATGGTATATAAATTATTAGTTGTGTTATCATATTTTTTAAACACGTGTAAATTTTATTTTTCAATGAACCTTATATCACTTGTATTTACTAAGATGGGTCATATAAAATAATTTTGTATACATAAATGGAAAAAAAAAGGAAATTTGAGGGAACCGGGGCTGGGATGAAGATGGGCACTAGAGAAAGGGAAACTTGGATAAAGTTTCATACCATTCATTATATAAATATATTTTTGTCTTATATAGTAATCCTTAAATTGGCTTTTGAATACAGGGATTTAATGTATGATCTATAACTATTGCCTTCTACAAACATATATATTCTAAATTTTGAATATATTTGAACAACAAAGAAATTAAAACTGTGATTCTCCACAACATCAACAATTTAAAGTATCAAGTGTTTGAATCAAATTGTGTAAGCACTCAAAGACCCTACCATTAATATGATTGGTGGTGTTGGCGAGACCACTATAGCCAAAGAAGCAGCAAAGAAAGTGAGGGAAGAAAAGTTATCTAGAAAAATGACTAAAAAATTGAAAGAGAAATTGCTAAAATGGTGGGAATGAAACTTGATGAGGAAAGTGAGAGCATAAAAACTTGCTGTCTATATGAAAGGTTGGGGAAAAAGCAGAATGAATCTACTCTTAATATTAAAAAAATTTATGGGAGAAAATATTTGAGTGTTTTTATTCAAAACCCTTTTTGTGTAAATTTTTCTTTGACTTAAATTAATTTTTTGATTAATATATATATTAGTATTAATTGCTGAATGGAATGAGCATTTCGAAGAATTTCAAACATACCAACAAATTATGGGAAAAAATAATTTCTTGAAATAGTCAATTTATCATATCTAAGTCTAACCCTAGGATCTTATGACTTCTTGAAATGAAATCACCTAATTTAATTTATGCATTGATAAGATTTGTACCAAGTAATAAGTGCATAATACATATATGAATTATGTAAATATACTATTTAAAAACAGAGATCCTCTAGCAAACATAATTGTAATCAATAAATATCCTTTTCAAAACAAAGTTCTTTTCACGAACAAAATTTAAACAACCAACCTTCTTAAAAAATAAAGAATACATAACGTACGAATATCACCCCATAATATATAGAAGTTCATATTCAAAAATTCAATCCTACATCATCTTCTCGAACACAAAGCAACAGCCATTTTATATGTAGGGGATAATCACAATACAATCAAGAAGGCACTCAAGCCATTACTAGCCCCTCATACAACATATTAACTAACCATCACACTCCACAACCCAAACCTAAGGAAAACTTCTATAAACCTTACACTCGAGCTATTCTCAACAAAGAACCCAAAAGACTCTTTACAACACGAAGACCACTATGGTCTTTACAATCTTATCCAAAGACAACCTCAAACAATTGTCTTTTTACCTCAAAAAAGGACAGAAATTAATGCTCACAAGAGCTCCTCACAAATTCAACTCCTAGAAGAGTGTATGAAACCAATGACAATACAAGAATAACAAAATCTTAAAGATTATCAAGAAGAAAATCTATTTTAGCAGCTTTGAATGCACTTTGTCATCTTGATCTTCAATGGTTGATCTCGGCCTCTAACCTTTAAGCAGAAATTTATTTTCCTTCAGAGCACATTAGGTTTGAACTCATGTTCTGCCGCTTCTCCTCTGCTTTTTGGTTTTTAATAAGAAATATGGACCTAACGCAGAAGGATTACTTGTTAGAATATATGACAACTAAGAAAAGACATATATTGCCTTTTTGCATTTGGCTCCTGTACAGTTTAAACAGAAGGTAAGTGGGCTTTCTAAACACATAATAGTAAAATAATGAACTTAGTTGGCATTCCAAAACCAAGTATTAAAACATTTTAACCAAAATAGGGAAACTAGATTGCAATTTGGTCTTGTTTCGAAGCATGGTTCAACAAAAATGTATCTTGTGTGTCATGAACCTCACCTTTTGTTGAATTTTGGATACAATATTATCATGGATCGATGTATGATGATGTATACAAAAATGGACGCTCAAGTAAGAAAAAAGAAGTCACCTTTAAGCTGAACAATTCCCTATAATTCCTTACAGATGTTAATCTAGCAAAGCACTGGAGTCTCACGATCCCTATGGTGAAAGAGAAACAGTAGTGCATCTCTATGTTTCCACTTTGAGATCTATATTAAAAGAGTATGCCCTGTTCATTGCATGATACATGAGAGCTTGTCAAAGGAAAGAAAGGTGACTTAGGCTGTGCCTGCAGCAGTAAAAATTAGTAAGCAAACAGTCCAGTATATACAAGTTCATATATGTGTGAAGGGGAGAGAAATTTTGATAGTCTTTTTCTAAAAACAGAGTTCCTGAAATCTAATGTTTGCAAATCATAAAGTAAACGTACTGTGTCAAGTAATCTTTTTATTCTACTGCCTGACAAGCTTGAATAATGTACATGTTGGTAATCATGTGATATTAGTCACATGATCTCATTTAAGTCTATTTATCTTTTCTTTATTTCTTTCTCTGGTGTTTCACCGTTATCGCACCATTACCATGTTCTGTTCCTTCTATTTTAGGAAGGTTATCTCAATCTAATTTGTTTCCTTGTTTTTCGGGATTGGACATTGATGGTAGTCATCTCTTATAGCTAGCGTCCCCTATTAGCCGTTTTGTATTTTGCTATTCAATGAAATAAGAGAAAAAGAAGAGCAACAAAAGTGCTCTGTTCTGCTCTGTTTTGCATCATGCTATTACCAACAGTACATGTTTGGGATATTTCTCCCAACACCAATATGAAGAAAAATTGACAACAAATTGATGTGATTCTCATAATCTGGTTGAAAACTAGAGATGGAAAATGCAATGTGTATGACAAGCCTCATTATATTAAGATTCGGATGAAAAAACTAACAAGAATCTATAAAAAGCAAACGTGTCAAAAAATAAATATTCAAAGAATAAAATATAAGTCACCTTTAAATTGGGTAATCCCCTTAATTTAATCCATTGCAAATGTATGATTAATTTCAGTTGCACCAACATGCTTTCGCCACCGCTGCTTGCCACAGAAAGGAAGATTTCTAGTTATAAAATAAGATAAATTTGAAGCATTGAACAGTCCTAAAACCATCTTGAAATATGGAACAAGCACAATATTTTGGATTGGAAGTTAATGTATTAGGGTTTGTTTGGGTTGATATGGATTTTTTTTTCTTATTATGAATTTTTGTTTTTAATGGAGTTTATATAAAAAGCAATTAAGGAAATAACAAGTTTAGCATTAGGAAAAATCACCTGAGTGCTTTTATAAATATCATTATATTTGGCCAGTATTTGAAAAAAAAATTATTTTTAACCATCAAATTACTAAAAATGACCTATATAGAGATGATTTTACAATTAATATTATTCAAATAAACAGTTTTTAGTCCATCCTAATTCAGAGTTGCCAATGTGCCTTAAACACAAGCATCTTGAAAAGCACCATGTGCAACATTTTGAATTGAAAACAAACATGCAAGAGCAGCTCATATCATGCATGGGATGTGAGCTTTACCTGTCTTCCCTATTTTGAATTTGGGAGTCCTGTTCAAGCAGAGGACTGTTGCTTCAAATTTCAAGAGTAAAAGGGAAAATGGGTAGATCCTCCTTGGCTTGGGATCTTGAGCAACCCTATAAATTCAGCAAATGATAATATTCAAAATGCCAAGAGAAACAATGCAAGTCTTTGAAAGAAAATGGACAAGCAGGAAGAAGTATCACATCACGTGTAACCAATTCATTATGCGTGATCATACATTTATGGATCCAAATATGTATGACAAATACTAGTTTATTAAATCTCAAAGCACAATTATTTATCAGCAGCTAATAAGATCTGGGATAAATAGTTTTCGAAATGTCTTCTACAAATATTAGTTTATTTTCACTCTGAAGCTTTAATTAGCACTGCATTGATTATTAGAAAAACACCTTTTTTTGGTTATAATTACGACTTTGCAAGATAATACATAATAATAAAAAATTCAAACTATTCTATATTCTTTTAATTAAACAATTATATGAAGTTCTTTTATCAATGCATGGCACCATACGGACAATAAAGAAAATAATTGAAAATATATATCTGATATTGACTTGTATGCTAGAAGCTAATTGCTGAGATATGGATAAAAATGCTCCCGTGAAAATATAAACACTGAGATATTGAGCGTTTTGGCCACGAGTATGATAATTAAGGAATGAAAAGAATTAAACGTTGTTCAGTTTTGGTGCAGCTTTTGCTGGTTGCTACCCTTGCCATCTACTAAAAATAGGAAAGCAATTACAATAAAAATGCAAATCTGCAAATGATTAAATGCACAATACATACAGATATACAAATTTTCAAATTCATACAAAAGGAGTCAATCATACCTAATGAGTGGCCAGACAATATTGTCACGACCTAAACTCCGGGCCATGACCGGCACCTAGACCAAGCCAAGTATGATTGGCCCAGCCTAGTAAGCCTGGTAACTCATTCAATGCTCATACTTTTATATAAGCATACCTACAATAATTAGACGTTGCCGAAAATTCGGCAGCACCTCCCCTAAAAATTAGACATCCCAACCCTGCAAATTCAATACAGCCCAATATATTTCATTTCAAAAATTTACTAGCATCTTATATCTTCGAATTCTCGCCACAATACAATATAGTACATAAGTTTTTCAAAATATAGTCAAATGCTATTACAAAGATCATTATATGATCTACCAAAAATGTATATATATATAACATCTCTGTGACTCAAATTAATATAACACTTAATAGCCAATGTATCTTGGAGTTTCTACACAACTCAACTAATCAAAATATCCTACCATCTACGTCTGGGTAGCACGCAGATCCCAGAACACCTTAATCTACTTTATGCTGATCTGAAATATGACAAAGGAAAAGGGTAAGCCTACCACTGACTTAGTGAATGCATATATAACAAAATAAGTAGAAGGAGAAATAAATAGATTTAGAGTTTCTCACAATAAAGTACTTAGACAAATAAAAGAAATTATATTGCCTTTAATTGTTGTTTATATATATATATATATATAACAATTAAATTACATTGCAAGTTGTCAGCAAAAGCACAATTTAAAATCAACCCTGAGTGCCGCCACACAGGATTCAATACCACTATTAAGACCACTGCGCAGTATCACAATATCACCACCATCACCGAGTGCCATCACACGGTGTACATATTACGATATATTCAATATAATTATCATTGAGTGCCGTCACACAATGATTATCTATTATTCCAACTAGGTATATTGAGGCCGTTACTCCCATTAACAGCTACGGGGTTTTAATCAGATTCTCATTCATAATTTTAGAATAAAATCATTCATAGAAATTAAATATTGACAAGTAGGTAAATAAGTATATAAATTTAAATCAAATAAAAATAATAATTTGAAAAAAAAATGAATTAACAACTTTTATATAATGAAATTATAATCAAAAGTCATTTAAAACCTCCCCAACATAAAAATCATTTATATATATACATACATATATATATATATATATATATATATATACTTTCACACATATAACTTAATCCACATAAAATTAATAAATAAATAAGATTTATATCCACAACAACGCAAATAAGGCAAATCATAAAATAAGAAGTTTAGGCTAACAATATATATATAAATATAAAAGTAAAAAAAAAAAAGCTACTATTTTGCTATCTATACACTCACCTGTAGGGGCCAATAGTAGAGACCCAAATTTCCTAAAATTGAAGGGATTTCCAATTTGAAAGAGTAGCCTCACTATCATCTAAAATTATATTGAACATAAGAACATCACCTTAAATTACTCTATTAACTTCTAATATGTTCAATATAATTAATTTCACCCTCTAACACCTAAATCTATAATTATAGTTTACATTTTATAATTTACTAAAATTCTTAGATTTTGGATTTCACAAATTAATTGGCACAATCAAATTCAAGCTTCTAAAATTTAATTTCAATTTAAAATATATCTTAAGGAGCTTAAATAAACCCATAGGAAGTATCAATTCATACCTTAATGGTTTAAATCAAAAAGCCTCAATTTGAGAAGCTTCCTAAGGCCAAAATGAGGAAGCAATCAACAATAACTAAGAACCCCCCTCATGCAACAGCCAAGGTCTTCCGAGATGGGTCACCGGAGCAGGAAGGTGGGAGGGGCGTTGTAGCGTGAGGGACGACTGGTGAATGCTGAGAAAACGGAAGAAAAAAAGAGAAAGGGACGAGATGAAGGAGCTTGGCAGAAGGCTTCGAAGAAAGAGAAAAAGTGAGGGTGGGAGAGAAAAAGTGAGGGTGGGAGACGTGCTGCAGCAGTGAAGAATAAGAAAGAAGAAAAAGAAATCATATTTTAAGGGAAAAAGCAAAAATTATAAAAGATGCCCAAAACTTTTATAATGGAATTTATATAGGACTTAGAAAAGTTATTTTTGCATAACTAGAAATAAAAATAAAGACCCTACAATTATTTAGAATTTTCATGGTGACTTATTTTAAAAATTTTGGAACATAAAAATATCCCAATGGATATAAGATAGATTTCAAAATAACTCCTTAAGATAATTTTAAAGTTTTATAATTATCTTAAGATTACTTAAATCTTATATTTATCCCTAAAATAAATTTGTCTAATTTAATTATTTATTTTATTATTATTATTTTAATTTGGGTTATTACATTCTTCCCCCCTTAGAAAATTCGGTCCCCGAATTTAACTAGCTTCTTACCTAAGGGGTCTTGAAAAGATGGGGATACTTCTCACGCATAGCTTCCTCAACTTCCCAAGTTGCCTCCTCTTTGGAATGCTTTTGCCATACCACTTTTACTGATGTTATATCCTTATTCCTTAATCTCTTGATCTGTCCATCAATTATAGCCACAGGTTGCTCTTCATAAGAGAGCTGCTCGTCTAGTTCTATGGTCTGTGGTTGAAGCACATGAGAAGGGTCAGCCAAGTATTTCCGAAGCATAGACACATGGAAGACAGGATGAACACTTGCAAGATTTGGTGGGAGAGCTAAACGGTAGGCTACAGCTCCCACTCTGTCAAGTATCTCAAAAGGCCCAATGTACCTAGGACTCAACTTCCCTTTCTTTCCAAATCGTAAAACACCTTTCATAGGCGATACACATAGGAACACAAGATCTCCAACTGCAAATTCTAAATCACGTCTCCTGTGGTCGGCATAAGACTTTTGTCTACTTTGAGCAGTCAATAGCCTTTCACGGATCAGCTCTACCTTGGCTACTAACTCCTGAACTAGGTCTGGGCCTAATAGTGTTGATTCACCCACTTCAAACCATCCAATAGGCGACCTACAACGCCTGCCATACAGTGCTTCAAAAGGAGCCATTTGAATGCTCGATTGATAACTGTTGTTGTAAGCAAATTCCACTAAAGGCAAGTATTTATCCCAACTCCCACCGAGGTCTAAGACACATGAACATAGCATATCTTCTAATATTTGAATTGTACGTTCAGACTGCCCATCTGTTTGAGGATGAAAGGCAGTACTAAGATCCAATCTAGTTCCAAGTGCTTCTTGAAAAGACCTCCAGAACTTAGCTGTAAATTGTGGGCCACGGTCTGAAATAATGGATACTGGTACACCATGAAAAGAGACAATCTCATCTAAGTAAAGTTTAGCATATTGAGCTACACTATAAGTAGTTTTCACAGGCAAGAAGTGAGCAGACTTGGTCAAGCGGTCTACAATCACCCATACTGAATCATAACCCTTGATAGTTCTAGGCAATCCAGTTACAAAGTCCATGGTAATTCTCTCCCACTTCCATTCCGGTATTTCAATTTGCTGAAGCAAGCCTGTAGGCTTTTGGTGCTCAGCCTTCACCTGTTGACACACTAAGCATTTAGATACAAATTCGGCCACATCCTTTTTCATCCCTTCCCACCAATATAACCCCTTTAAATCTTGGTACATTTTATTAGAACCTGGATGACAAGTATAAGTTGAATGATGAGCTTTTCTAGTATTTTACTCTGTAAGTCTTCTACATTAGGCACACATAACCTATGACTGCACCTTAAAATACCTTCAGAGTCCACTGAGAACTCTTGCAGCTTTCCTTCATGAACTTCTTCAATGATCTTCTTCATCTGAGGATCTTGGTCTTGTGTAGCTTTGATTCTATCTACCAAACTAGAACGGAGCTGCACATGGGCTAATAAGGCACCAGATCCTGTGATCTCTAACCTTACTCCACTTTCCTCAAGCTTCTAAAATTCTTTCACCATAGACCTCTTAACTTCCGCTATGTGGGCCAGGCTACCCATTGATTTTCTACTTAATGCATCAGCCACTACATTAGCCTTGCCAGGGTGATATAAGATGTTACAGTCATAGTCTTTCAAGAGTTCTAACCACCTTCTTTGTCTTAAGTTCAAATCTCGCTGTTGAAAGATATACTTAAGACTCTTGTGATCAGTGTAAATTTCGCAAGTCTCACCATATAGGTAATGCCTCCAAATCTTCAATGCAAATATAACTACAGCCATTTCTAAATTATGAGTGGGATAATTCTGTTCATGCTTCTTGAGTTGTCTAGATGCATATGCTATCACCTTCCCATACTGCATTAATACACAACCTAGGCCTACTCTTGATGCGTCACAATATACTGTATAACCACCAGTTTTCAATGGAAGAGTTAGCACAGGTGCAGAGGTTAAACAATCTTTTAATTGTTGAAAACTCTCTTCGCATGAATCTGACCACTGAAACTTCACTCCCTTCCTTGTCAATCTCGTTAAAGGAGCTGCAAGCTTAGAGAAATCTTTAACAAATCTGCGGTAGTATCCTGCTGTCACACCCCACTGATTTAGTGTATTGCACAACAGATAACAAATCCCCTTACCATTACCAAGAGTATTATCTATGACTTTTGTAGAAATTTCGGCAGAGTCCCCTCTATAATTTGGACCTCCCGATATTTCTACAATCAGCCAATTCAACAATACATCCAAATATATATATATATATCAAAACATAACCATCTAAGGGGTGGGAATATCCTCACTATGAGTCAGTGGAGCGTATGTATACATTGTTGTTCAGAACAATACAAATTCATAATACAAAACACACCCACATGAACAATTGTGGGCTTTCCAAAAGAAATAAGCAGAAGATCTACAGGCTAGGGTCTTCAACGCTCTCTGAAAAATAAATTTAAGAAAGAGTGAGTTTGAAACTCAGTGAATAAATAATGCTGACCCTTAAAAATCTTAAGGGCAAATGTATATATATATCCATCGTGCACAAAACAAGTCTCAAATAGATCGTTTTCTAAAAAAAATGCATCAGAAGTATCTAAGCAGAACTGAATTAAAACAGACGCAGAGCACACAGCTCGCGAAAACATAACCACAGACGCAAAGCACTTGGCTTGCGAAATAAATAACTCCACGTGTGGTAGCTACCCACACGGGGCTAGCAAAACCCCTGCTAGCTGAGGTCCAGATCATGGTGCACCAAGGCTAACAACTACTGCTGTTAGCTACAGAGTTCTGAACAGATAACCTCTTACATTTAATACATCTCTCAAATCACATTTCAAATGGAATACCTTTCATAGCAGTTCAAATTCAGAGTTTCCAATCAATTTAACAGGCATCAATTTGCAAAAATCTCAAGTTTAAATCAGTTTTCAGTACAATATGCATATAACAAAACATTTATCCAAACGTTAAAACACTGCAAGGGAACTTAGTAATAAATGAGAAATAGGTTTTACTCACAGTCCGCATTACTTACTCACCTCCTAGGATAATATCAATTCCCTGCTCAGTCCTCAGCTCTAACTCAATCTTCCGAGTACCCTACAATACCCATCACCAGATTTTTGAGTGTGAATAACTAGCAAAATTGTCTCATTACTTAGCCTATCTAACATAAATGTCTATTCTTCCTTATATGTAACGATTGGGAAAAAGGGAAAAGAAAAGAAAGTGAAAGCTAGATATTTCGAAGTCCAGAAATTTTGCCAAGTCCTCTCGCAACAGCGAGAAACAGTCTCGCTACTGCGATAGAGCTAGTTCGCAACAGCGAAGGCGATTCTCGCTATAGCGTGTGTTGGCAGCAGCCCATACAAAAACCAGAGAGTTGCTCGCCGTAGCGTACGCCATAGCGGAAATGAAGTCTGGAACTAACGCGATCTCGCCATAGCGAGTGGTAAATCTCGCCATAGCGAGGGGTACTGACGCGATCTCGCCGTAGCGAAGGCTGCACCTCGCTATAGCGAAACAGGAGAGAGGGATGAGAGAGAGATGAGAGAGAGAGAGCATAATCTGAAAGAAGGAAGGTGGTAACACTTTGAAGCTTAAGGGGGATCTATTTGCTCTAACTAACTCATCTCCTTGCACCCTTTTCTTTCCTTTCCACTCACCTTTCCATATCAATTTATCACACTCCCAGAAACACCTTACAGACAGCAAAAACAGGGGAGGGGAAACTCTGTGATAAAGGACCAGAACATAATACTTACAGCATCAACTCAGACCTGGGAGAGGATGTATTTCTGGCGTTGACTCACTCACAATCGCAGCACACTTTGCCAAACCAGAAGGCAGTGGCAGGAGCAAGAAAATGGAGTCAGAACCGGCGAACAGAGCACTCAGCAGAGGAAAGAAGATGAAGTTCAGTTTCCCACCGACTTTGCTCCTTTTTCCTGACCGAAATGATGGCTTATGGGCATGGGTTTCGTGCTGCAGAGATTGGAGAAGCAAATTACTTAAAAGACCAGCACAATTAATGAGAGAAGGGGCAATTCGAAAATTTACAGAAGGAAGCCAGAGTTCTACGTGGCAGCTCCAGCATTATGTTTGAAAAGTCAACTTCCATGAATATCAAGGCATGCACGTCGGGTATTACAATCTCTCCCCCTAAAAAAAATTCGGTCCCCGAATTTAGATATATATAGATACTGACCTTAGCTCTCAAATAGATAGGGGTACTTTGCACGCATTTCAGTCTCTACCTCCCACGTAGCCTCTTCTGGTGTGTGGTGACACCATAGAACTTTCACCGATGAAATCTCCTTGGAACGTAACTTCTTCGTTTGTCTATCCAAGATTGCCACAGGGGTTTCTTCATACGTCAAACCTTCACCCAAGGAAACATCTTGATGCTGTAACACATGAGAAGGATCATGTAGATACTTCCTTAACATGGAAACGTGAAACACTGGGTGAATATTGGATAAATCAGGCGGCAACGCCAGCCTATAGGCCACAGTCCCAACTCGCTCTAGGATCTCATATGGCCCTATATATCTCGGGGTCAATTTCCCTTTCTTCCCAAATCTCATCACACCTTTCATAGGAGACACCCTTAGGAACACATAGTCTCCAATCCTGAATTCCAAATCACGACGTCTGTGATCCACATATGCTTTCTGCCTGCTCTGAGCTGCTATCAATCTCTCCTTGATTACTTTCACCTTTTCTACGGCATCTTGTACTACCTCGGGCCCTAATGATTTCACTTCTCCAGTTTCAAACCATCCAATGGGAGATCTACACCGTCTCCCATACAATGCCTCGAAAGGTGCCATCTGTATGCTCGCTTGATAGCTATTATTATAAGCAAATTCCACCAATGCTAAATAGTTATCCCAGCTACCTCCAAAGTCCATAACACACAACCTTAGCATATCTTCTAGTGTTTGTATGGTCCTCTCAGATTGCCCATCAGTTTGAGGATGAAAGGCAGTGCTAAGATCCAATCGGGTTCCCATAGCCTCTTGAAAGGCTCTCCAAAACTTAGAAGTAAATTGGGGTCCTCGATCGGAAATTATAGACATCGGTATACCGTGAAGTTTCACTATTTCATTTATGTAGAGCTGTGCATATCTTGCAACATTGTACGTTGTCTTTACCGGGAGAAAATGAGCTGTTTTAGTGAATCTGTCCACAATCACCCAGATAGAATCATAACCCTTTACTGTTCGAGGTAGTCCCGTCACAAAGTCCATAGTGATCCTCTCCCACTTCCACTCAGGGATCTCCAGCCGTTGGTGTAATCCTGCAGGTTTCTGGTGTTCTGCTTTAACCTGCTGACATGCCAAACAATGCAAAGTGAAATTCGCTATATCTCTCTTCATGCCTTCCCACCAGTATACTTGCTTTAAGTCTTGATACATCTTTGTAGAACCGGGATGGATTGTATACCGGGAACAATGAGCTTCTTCCAAAAGTTCTCTCCTCAACTCTTCCACATTTGGCACACACAATCGAGTACCGAACCATAGAATGCCATTTGAATCTACAATAAAGTCATTTCTCTTTCCACTCTTGACGTCATCCACCAATTTACATATCTGTGCATCCTTGGCTTGGGCAGTTTTCAACCTCTCGAACAGAGATGAATGAAGCTGTACATGAGCCAAAAACACTCCTGGCTCTTTAACCTCAAAGTGGATTCCTGAACGCTCAATCTTATGGAGTTCTGAAATTAGCGGTCTCCTCACTTCCGCAATGTGGCTCAAGCTTCCCATGGATTTCCTGCTCAGGGCATCAGCTACTATATTAGCCTTACCCGGATGATATAAAATAGTACAATCATAATCTTTGAGCAACTCCATCCACCTCCTTTGCCTTAGATTCAGATCCCGTTGTTGGAAAATATATTTAAGGCTTTTATGGTCTGTGTAGATCTCACAAGTCTCACCATATAAATAATGTCTCCAAATTTTGAGAGCAAAAACCACTGCTGCCATTTCTAAATCATGCGTTGGATAATTTTGCTCATGCTTCTTAAGTTGCCTAGAGGCATAAGCAATCACGTGACCATGCTGCATCAATACACATCCCAAGCCAATCCCAGAAGCATCGCAATACACAACATAGCCTCCAGACTCCGAAGGTAATTGCAATATTGGCGCAGAAGTCAGACAATCTTTCAATTTCTGAAAACTCTCTTCACACATATCAGACCACTGAAATTTCACATTTTTTTGGGTTAATTTTGTTAATGGCGCGGCTATTTTTGAAAAGTCTTTAACAAACCGCCGATAATAGCCCGCCAAACCCAAGAAACTACGAATCTCTGTAACTGTAGTGGGTCTTGGCCATTTTTGAACTGCTTCTACTTTACTTGGATCTACCTGTACCCCATCTTTCGAAATTACATGGCCTAAGAAGGCAATTCTTTCTAGCCAAAACTGGCATTTAGAAAATTTAGCATATAATTTGTGTTCCCTTAACACCTGTAGTGCTATTCTCAGGTGTTGTTCATGCTCTCCACGATCCTTGGAATAAATCAAAATATCATCGATGAATACGATAATAAATCGATCTAGAAATGGTTTGAACACTCGATTCATCAAGTCCATAAATGCAGCTGGGGCATTGGTTAACCCAAATGGCATCACGAAAAATTCATAATGACCATACCGGGTTCTGAAAGCAGTTTTCGGAATGTCCTCCCTTCTTATTCACAGCTGATGATAACCCGATCTTAAGTCAATTTTTGAAAAATATTGGGCTCCCTGTAACTGATCAAACAGGTCATCTATACGAGGCAAGGGATACCTATTCTTCACTGTCACCTTATTCAGCTGTCTGTAATCTACACATAAACGAAGAGAACCATCCTTCTTCTTAACAAAAAGTACCGGTGCACCCCAAGGGGATGTGCTAGGGCGGATAAAACTCTTGTCCAACAAGTCTTGCAATTGATTCTTTAATTCATTGAGCTCTAAGGGTGCCATTCGATAAGGAGGAATAGAGATCGGTTGTGTACCGGATAATACATCAATACAGAATTCAATTTCCTTTTCAGGAGGTAACCCTGGTAATTCTTCAGGGAAAACGTCAGGGAATTCTTTTACTACTGGAATCTGTTCCAGTACTGGGACTTGTAGTTCTATATCTCTAACCATCGCTAAATATCCTTGACACCCCTTTTTCAAGAGCCTCTGAGCTTCTATCATTGATATTAAGTTGTTTGGTGCTTCACTTCGATCACCTTGAATGACAAAAGGAGATTTACCAGGAAAGTTACATCTCACTAACTTAAGATGACAATCCACCATTGCATAACAGGACGCTAACCAATCCATTCCGAGTATTACATCAAACTCAGTAATCGCAAGCACTATCAAGTCAACTGGTGTCTCACAATTGGCCAGAGTAATCATACATGTCCTATACACCCTTTCAACTATCACAGATTCCCCCACTGGGGTCGCGACAAGTAACGGGCACTCTAAGTTTTCAGAGTCCTTATCAATCTTCTTTGCAAAAGAGGGAGATATATAGGAATGTGTGGAGCCAGGATCAAATAATGCGTAAGCAGAATGTGAACAAACTGTAAGTGTACCTGTTACCACAGCATTGGATGCTTGGGCATCCTGTCTATTGAGTGCAAAAACCCGAGCCTGACCCCGTCCTGCAGTCGCCTGGCCTCTGCCTACTACTGTCCCACTGCTACTACCTCGACTGCTCTGACCCGTAGCTATACCAGTAGATGGAGCCCCTGTTGAGAATTGCCTAGTGGGTCGAACTGATCCCTGACTAGAATCAGGGTAACGCTGCGGATAATCTCTCACCAAATGTCCCACTTGCCCACAACGAAAACATGCTCCCGTCTCTCTATGGCAGATGCCTGAATGTATCTTCCCACAAAGGGAACAGGGACCTCTAGATGGACGAGATGGGGTAGAAACTGGGGTGGACACCATACTAGCCCCTCGGAACGATCCTCTGTGCCTGTCAGTACCAATAGAAAATGAAGTCGGATGTCCCGTAAAGGATGGAGTAAATATCTGATAACCCGGTGGTCTAAGACCATAGGAAGGTCCAGCCACAAAAGAACTACCTCCCTGTCTCCCATCACTGTCACGCTTCCTCTTTCTCTGGAAAGTGTCCTCCTCCTTATCTCTCATTTCTATCATGCGCACACAATCCACTGCAGCTGAATATGAGGGAAAAAGGTTCATCTGTGGGGCGATCACCCTATACAACATACGGGGTAGCCCATTCACAAATCGTTTGATCCTGTCTCTCTCAGTAGGAACTAAATGTGGGGCATAGCGAGACAACTGTGTAAACCGGATATCATAATCAGAAACACTCATGCCCGGAACCAATTTCAGACCCTCAAATTCTCTGGCCCTAGCATCCCGAACACTCTGTGGCAAAAAGTGATCCATAAAGAGCCCCTTAAATTCTTCCCATAATAGTGGAGGAGATCCGATCGGCCTTTCCCCCAGTAAAGTATGATACCATATGTAAGCTGCATCTTGTAACTGAAACCCAGCAAACTCAGATGATTTTGCACTTGAACAACTCAGAGCTCTGCATATCTTCTCAATACCATCAATAAATTGCTGGGGATCCTCCTGGCTTTTGGTCCCGGAATAAGTAGGAGGCCTCAATTTTAGAAACTGGGAAAGGGTTACTGGGACTTCCCTCTCCTCCCTTATCGCCTGAGGCCCTCCCGATCTTGGCTGCACTGGCGGTGCGATTTCCTCCACGGGATGTGGAGGCTCTACCCTATCTGCAGGTGAGGCTTGCCTAGGGGGTCGATTAGTTCCTCGACCCCTACCCCGACCTCGACCACGGCCTCTGATAGGTGGGGTAGTTTGTTGGGCTGATGCACTTGCAGAAGCCTCATCTGCAGCAGCTAGTCTATTAACTGAACGAATTCTGGGAGGCATATCCTCACTACAACAAAATAACAGACATTCAATCAATTTCCAGATTGAAAGCAAGATATGATCACATTCTATAAGACAACACACTAGAAGGAGTAACTCAGGACACCCTATAAGGCTTTCAGTGACACCTCAAGTATAGTTATGCCCGGGTTCATAACCATAATTGAGATCCCACCGAAAACTCTTGCTCCACAGGACCATAGAAAGACCTAAGCTCTGATACCAAACTGTCACACCCCACTGATTTAGTGTATTGCACAACAGATAACAAATCCCCTTACCATTACCAAGAGTATTATCTATGACTTTTGTAGAAATTTCGGCAGAGTCCCCTCTATAATTTGGACCTCACGATATTTCTACAATCAGCCAATTCAATAATACATCCAAATATATATATATCAAAACATAACCATCTAAGGGGTGGGAATATCCTCACTATGAGTCAGTGGAGCGTATGTATACATTGTTGTTCAGAACAATACAAATTCATAATACAAAACACACCCACATGAACAATTGTGGGCTTTCCAAAAGAAATAAGCAGAAGATCTACAGGCTAGGGTCTTCAACGCTCTCTGAAAAATAAATTTAAGAAAGAGTGAGTTTGAAACTCAGTGAATAAATAATGCTAACCCTTAAAAATCTTAAGGGCAAATGTATATATATATCCATCGTGCACAAAACAAGTCTCAAATAGATCGTTTTCTAAAAAAAATGCATCAGAAGTATCTAAGCAGAACTGAATTAAAACAGACGCAGAGCACACAGCTCGCGAAAACATAACCACAGACGCAAAGCACTTGGCTTGCGAAATAAATAACTCCACGTGTGGTAGCTACCCACACGGGGCTAGCAAAACCCCTGCTAGCTGAGGTCCAGATCATGGTGCACCAAGGCTAACAACTACTGCTGTTAGCTACAGAGTTCTGAATAGATAACCTCTTACATTTAATACATCTCTCAAATCACATTTCAAATGGAATACCTTTCATAGCAGTTCAAATTCAGAGTTTCCAATCAATTTAACAGGCATCAATTTGCAAAAATCTCAAGTTTAAATCAGTTTTCAGTACAATATGCATATAACAAAACATTTATCCAAACGTTAAAACACTGCAAGGGAACTTAGTAATAAATGAGAAATAGGTTTTACTCACAGTCCGCATTACTTACTCACCTCCTAGGATAATATCAATTCCCTGCTCAGTCCTCAGCTCTAACTCAATCTTCCGAGTACCCTACAATACCCATCACCAGATTTTTGAGTGTGAATAACTAGCAAAATTGTCTCATTACTTAGCCTATCTAACATAAATGTCTATTCTTCCTTATATGTAACGATTGGGAAAAAGGGAAAAGAAAAGAAAGTGAAAGCTAGATATTTCGAAGTCCAGAAATTTTGCCAAGTCCTCTCGCAACAGCGAGAAACAGTCTCGCTACTGCGATAGAGCTAGTTCGCAACAGCGAAGGCGATTCTCGCTATAGCGTGTGTTGGCAGCAGCCCATACAAAAACCAGAGAGTTGCTCGCCGTAGCGTACGCCATAGCGGAAATGAAGTCTGGAACTAACGCGATCTCGCCATAGCGAGTGGTAAATCTCGCCATAGCGAGGGGTACTGACGCGATCTCGCCGTAGCGAAGGCTGCACCTCGCTATAGCGAAACAGGAGAGAGGGATGAGAGAGAGATGAGAGAGAGAGAGCATAATCTGAAAGAAGGAAGGTGGTAACACTTTGAAGCTTAAGGGGGATCTATTTGCTCTAACTAACTCATCTCCTTGCACCCTTTTCTTTCCTTTCCACTCACCTTTCCATATCAATTTATCACACTCCCAGAAACACCTTACAGACAGCAAAAACAGGGGAGGGGAAACTCTGTGATAAAGGACCAGAACATAATACTTACAGCATCAACTCAGACCTGGGAGAGGATGTATTTCTGGCGTTGACTCACTCACAACCGCAGCACACTTTGCCAAACCAGAAGGCAGTGGCAGGAGCAAGAAAATGGAGTCAGAACTGGCGAACAAAGCACTCAGCAGAGGAAAGAAGATGAAGTTCAGTTTCCCACCGACTTTGCTCCTTTTTCCTGACCGAAATGATGGCTTATGGGCATGGGTTTCGTGCTGCAGAGATTGGAGAAGCAAATTACTTAAAAGACCAGCACAATTAATGAGAGAAGGGGCAATTCGGAAATTTACAGAAGGAAGCCAGAGTTCTACGTGGCAGCTCCAGCATTATGTTTGAAAAGTCAACTTCCATGAATATCAAGGCATGCACGTCGGGTATTACACCTGCTAACCCAAGAAAACTATGAATCTCAGTCACCGTAGTAGGTCTAGGCCAATTTTTGACTGCTTCCACCTTTTTAGAATCCACACTTATCCCATTCTTAGACACCGTGTGTCCTAAGAAAGCCACATTGTCCAACCAAAATTCACACTTAGAGAATTTAGCATAAAGTTGGTGTTCTCTCAAAGTTTGTAAAGCCATTCTCAAATGTTGCTCGTGCTCTTCCTTACTTTTTGAGTAAATAAGAATGTCATCAATAAAAACGACCACAAAATGATCTAAGAACGGTTTAAAGACTCAATTCATCAAGTCCATGAAAGCTGCCGGAGCATTTGTAAGCCCAAACGACATGACTAAGAACTCGTAATGCCCATAACGAGTCTTGAAAGCTGTCTTTGAAATGTCCTCTCCTCTGATCTTTAACTGATGATACCCCGACCTCAAGTCTTACTAAAATCCCTAGATTTTGGATTTCACAAATTAATTGGCACAATCAAATTCAAGCTTCTAAAATTTAATTTCAGTTTAAAATATATCTTAAGGAGCTTAAATAAACCCATAGGAAGTATCAATTCATACCTTAATGGTTTAAATCAAAAAGCCCTAATTTGAGAAGCTTCCCATAGCCAAAATGAGGAAGCAATCAACAATAACTAAGAACCCCCCCTCATGCAACAGCCAAGGTCTTCCGAGATGGGTCACCGGAGCAGGAAGGTGGGAGGGGCGTTGTAGCGTGAGGGACGACTGGTGAATGCTGAGAAAACGGAAGAAAAAAAGAGAAAGGGACGAGATGAAGGAGCTTGGCAGAAGGCTTCAAAGAAAGAGAAAAAGTGAGGGTGGGAGAGAAAAAGTGAGGGTGGGAGACGTGCTGCAGTGAAGAATAAGAAAAAAGAAAAAGAAATCATATTTTAAGGGAAAAAGAAAAAATTATAAAAGATGCCCAGAACTTTTATAATGGAATTTATATAGGACTTAGAAAAGTTATTTTTGCATAACTAGAAATAAAAATAAAGACCCTACAATTATTTAGAATTTTCATGGTGACTTATTTTAAAAATTTTGGAACATAAAAATATCCTAATGGGTATAAGATAGATTTCAAAATAACTCCTTAAGATAATTTTAAAGCTTTATAATTATCTTAAGATTACTTAAATCTTATATTTATCCCTAAAATAAATTTGTCTAATTTAATTATTTATTTAATTATTATTATTTTAATTTGGGTTATTACAAATATGATGTTTAATCATCAAATTACTAAAAATGATATATATAATATTATTTGAATAGTTTTTAGGAAGAGTTATAATAAAGGACTCAAAAGTAAAACAAATTATTTTTCACTTCTTGGTCCTTAAACATCATTTTCCTTAGTTTTTATTCCATTCTAGTCCAGGGTTGCCAATGTGCCTTAAATAGTTAGAGGTTTTTGTCGCAGATAGTTCTAAAATATCATTTTCTAGACTTTTAAGAGATACACTGTCATAAATAATTAACTACTATTGTGTTTGATTTGTATAAAGTAATTGAGTGTTGTCTTGTGATTTTTATTATTAGATCTAGTACTAATCATTGACTAAAATTGACGTTGGCTAACAAAATTTATGATATGTATTATGTAATGACCAAATTGCTTTTCACTTTGAAGCTTTAATTAGCATTATATGGTTTTTAGATAAAACCAAAGAGAAAAAAAGTGTAATATTTATGACTTGCAAGATAATGAATAATAATTAAAATTACATAATTTTTTTCATTAAGGAATTAAATGAATTGAACGTAGTTCAGTTGTGGTGTAGCTTTTGCTTGATGCTACCCTTGCTATCTACTAAAAAGCACAATTATAATAAACACATAATTCGGTAAAATGAATAAATGCACACAACACATATATGTAAAATTTCAAATTCATACAATGAGTGGCTAGACAATATGATGTTTAAGGACCTTGTCATTTAGAAGTTCAAGTTACCATAACCCCATCAAAAGTAACGCAGGGGATGTGAGCAATCTTTGACCACTCTTTCCCTTTTTTCTTTTGGCATTGCTTTTTGAGCAAGGGACATCCCCGAATATATAGAGTATGAAGGGAACTGGGCAAACCCCCCTTTGGGAAGCATTGGAATTTAGGACAGTCAATCTGTGTCAATGTTTTAAGAGCAGACAAGTGGCCAAGAACCTTATAATCGAGGGTTCTAAGATTTGAGCACCTCTGAAAAGTAAGTTCGGTAAGAGTAGGTGGCAATAATCCTTCATCGGGAAGACACTCCGCATCTGCAATATCTCCAATCCACAAGTGTTGTAGGGAAATATGATTATGCAAATCCCACTCCAGTCGAGAGGTCACGAGTTTCCTACTCCTGATAGAAAGACTCTCCAGATTTGTTGGCAAGCCCCCCTCAGAAAATGATTCCACTTCTGGACATTCGTCTATAGATAGCACTCTCAGAGAGGGAAAGAGGATGTGCATACGCTCAGGCAGTGATTTCAAACTCTCCAATCCTCTAATGTGACACATTTCCAATTTGGGAGCAGAAAATCCTCCTTTCGGAAATGATACAAAGTTAGGGCAGTCGTAGATTGCCAAACTTGTAAGAGAAGTGAGATGATGATCGTGTCCCTCAAAAACAGATATCGTTTCAAGATTCCTACATCTATCTAATAGCAGTGACTGAAGCTTAGGGAATAAATCAAGCGGAAAGGTCCGTAGGGAGTCGCAGCTACTTTCTATCCGCATTTTTTGAAGGAAGTTATGACCATGGGGCAATGGGAATTCTAGAGTGGAACTGTGAAAAATATCCAATTCTTCAAGGCAAGTGTCGGCAATCATATTCTCAAATTTTTCAACCAAAAAGCATTCTGTGAAGGGTTCCCAAATGCAGAGGACTTTTAGACTTGGTGGAAGATATTCCAATTGCACCTTTCCACAATTTTTCAGAATCAATTCATTAATAGCTGGAGCCCGCAAAAGTGAAGCCACGAGCTGCTCGCACTCGCTAATAACTAGATCTGTTAAACAAGGAAGTTGTGCAGGAATGTGCTCTTTCAACTTGGGACATTCTCTTATATAAAACTGTCGTAAACATGGGAAAGCGCCCTGCACATTTTCACAGTTCCATTCCTCCCATCGCTCCATTTGCTCAAATCTCAAGCTTTCTAGGGATACAAATGGAGTAGTACAAGAGCTATTCCCATAAAATTCAGGACCAATAGCCACTATACTATCAAACCCTATAATTGATAGTGACGTGAGAGATGACAGGAGACCCAATGACGGCAAGGACGAACAATATTTGCAGTTGCTCAACTCTAAGGACACTATATTGGACAATGTATCATCTGCAAACCAATACGGAAACGTGGGATCACCATAGTTGCTAATTGATAGCTTTTTCAAGTTCCGGTGAGGTTGGAGATTCTCTAGCACATCCCTTTCATTACGAGATTGATCATTCTCCATACTCCACTCCAACATTAACTCCTCAAGGTGTATTTTATTTTTCAAACTGGCAGCTAAGGAATCCAGGGGATGCAGTACATTCTGCAAATCTAAAATGGACAGTGATCCTCGAAGATTAAGATCTCCTAATTGTTTGATGTTGGTCTCATTACATTTGCCCACATAAAATGGTGACAAAACTTGAAGATATTTTAATTTCCCCAATTGCTTTGGCATCTTTCTCACCCGAGTTCCCCGAAAATCAAGATGGCGCAAATTTATGAGTTTATGCAAATCCGTGGGTAATTCTTCCAAAAAATGGCACATCCTCAACTTTAATGTTTGCAAGTTATAAAGTAAGCATATTGAATCTGGTAGTCTTTTTATTCCGGTTCCTGATAGATCCAAATAACGTAGATGTTTAAGATCGCCCACTGACCGAGGCAACTCATTAATGTTTCCATAACCTGACAATGACAGGACATGTACGCACTTAAACTTGAACGGCAAATTTCGCATCGTCTTGCTAAAATTACAGCCCCACTGAGGATATTTATTTAAGGACAAGTAAGTGCGCAATCTGTTAGCCTTGTATATAGCCTCAAATCTTCTAGCTGTATCGTGATACTTCGGCAAATATGAAAAGTGGCGAGTCACGTTTGAAATATTTTGTGTCTGATCTACCTCCAACCTAAAACAAAACTCTCCAGATGCATCTTTTGCAAGATCATTGATAAGGTCATGCATGACATATTGAGTTTTATCTCCACTTGATTGTTGGAAAAAAGATCTCAACAATAGATCGCAAAACAACTGATCTCCTACATCCTTTAAGTCTTTTCTTTGCTGTGCACACTGTAAAAAATTTTCCGCCATCCACAACTCAATTAGATGCTCCTTGCTAAATTTATAATCTTTGGGGAATATAGAACAATAAGCAAAGCATCTCTTCAGAAGAGAGGGAAGGTAAAGATAGCTCAATCTTAAAGCTGGAAGAATATCGCTCCCCTCCTTCCATATCTCACTCTCCAAAATGTCATTCCACTCCTCCACAGATAACTTTGTGTACAATAGACTCCCAATTGTTTTTAAGGCCAAAGGCAATCCCTTACATTTTTTAATAATTTTTCTGCCAATTGCTTCAAAATCAGAATTTGAAAAAGGAGCATCTCCATCACGGAATGCATGACTTTTGAACAACAACCAACTATCTTCTTCTTTTAGATGCATCAGCGAATGTTTAGCTGAACGCACAGTTGAAGCAACTACGTCACTGCGGGTTGTGACAAGAATTTTACTTCCTGAAGCCCCATAATTGAAAGGTTTTTGTAAGTCCTGCCATTGCATATAACTTTCATTCCAAAGGTCATCTAAAACAAGAAAAAATCTCTTCCCAGTCAACATCCCCTTTAATTTAAGTTGGAGCACATTTAGATCTTCAGTATCATCATTAGACATAGTTATCGCCACAACAATTGCTCTAGTTACCCTCATAACATCAAAGTCATCTGAAACACATACCCAGGCTTTGAGATCAAATTCATCCTTCACCCTCTTATCATTGTAAATATGCTGGGCAAGAGTGGTCTTACCCAGCCCACCCATACCGACTACGGAAATGATAGATAGCTGACTGCTATTATCATTTTCTGATAGTAACCACTTAATGATCATGTCTTTTTCATCATTTCTGACATATACTTCAGTTTCGTCCACCAAACATGTTGTTGGCGACTTTCTTACCGATCCCACACCCACACATCTGCCTTCTTTCAATCCTAGTATATCTTTACTACTTTCAAGATATTCTAGGTCCTCAAGGACTTGTTCCATCCTTGATTCGATACCAGAACCAGTTAAGAAGCTTCGTACCTTGGTTGTCACAGTACTAGAATGGGATTCAGCTTCCACCTTGCGCTGGGTCACTTCATAGTCAATCTCATCTAAGACATCCTCAGCATCATACACAGCATCTTTGACCTTATCAAGCCAGGCTTTCACATTTGGATTGGTGATCTCCTTTTGCTCTGCATCATCTATCACAGCGTTGATGGATAAGAGACAGATGTTCAACCTCTTCAGCAACGTCTCATTCAATCTTCTTTTCTGGAAGAAATCCAGAACATCACGAGAAGCCAACCTGTCAAAAGCCACCTGAAGAAAGGCAGAGAGAAGAGCACCACCGACCAACGCTCCAGCCATGGTGTGTTGTTTTTGGCAGAAATGAGACCTGAGAAAGGAAATGATAGCAGAAGAAAAAGCGCCAAAGGCCAATGTGTGCTAATGGCTTCATACATCTGTTTCTTATCCCAGTTTGGTGATGGCATTGGCCAGCTAGCAAATGGCAACAAGACAAAGACTTGACTTTGCTCCAGCCCAAAGTGTAACTACTGCCTTTTTTCACTTGCTGCGCCAATAACACGTTATTTTCTTTTCTTACTGTGGAAGACTTTTCATGACTTGAAAGAGAAAAGGGTTGGAAATTTGGAATCGAATCCAAAAGCATGATTTTTAAGAAGTATAACTTAGAATTTAAGTCACAAATATTGTGAGAATTTTTAATTTGTAAATATTATTTTTCGTATTTAAGGCGGAGAAATATGCTTTGGAATATGCCAACATTAGAAATTAATGAAGTTGAATTATTGGGATTTGGGAGACTACCGGTGGATGCGTTTGATTCACAGAAATGATATTTTAAGTTTGTTTAGTCCCTGCCCCCCAAAAGAAAAAAAAAAAAAAAGGTTTGTTTGGTCCACTTCCCGATATCTCGTTTGATAAACTTTGTTTTAACAATGCTCAACTTTAAAAATAAAAGAAAAATTTTACTGAAAATATCATAATTTGATGAAAATTTTATTTAAAGACTTTAAAAATTAAAATTTTTTGAGAGATTGAAAGAACAAATTATTATTAATGTTTTTAGAAGTTATTATTCTTAAGCAGAATTTTCCAAAAATAAATCTATAAGTTCTTCCCAGAGTTTAAGGGACAAATGCTTTCAAGAGTTTAGAGCCGCTGCTCATCACCTAACATTCATTCCTACTTGATAAAGGTTGAGAAATTTCACTGAAAATACATCGCAATGAGCCAACCAAATATGTCCCTATCATTCATTCTTGCTAGGTAAAAGTTTGGGAATTTTCGCTATGTACAGCTAACTACGCTTCCTTATAGGTTTCTTTCCAATTCCACATGAGCCACCTTCCCCTATACACCGTTAATGGCGGTTAGATCCCCTGCAACAGTGATACAATAAGGTGTTTCACACTTTTTTTAGTCTTTTTTTTTAAGAGTGTAATTTTTTTATAATTAAAATTTTTGTCATTTTAATTTTTTTTTTATCTTTTTAATTGAATTCTAGACCTTAAAAAATTTTAAAAAAATAAAAAACACTTCCTACTCTCCCTGCAAAGGGATTATCATTCCAAGTTTTTATAAGCCATCACCTCTTACCCAAGTGCCTCCACAGTTGAGAATCCTAATTGATCAGGATGTTAAATGAATGACATCATATTATAATTAGTAATTTAATTTAGTTTAATTAATTATGCTATAATAATATATAAGATCAATAGTATTCTGGAAATCAAACATGACACAAAAATTATAAGGTAGTATATAAGATATTTTATAGTCAGAAATTTTTGTTTAAAAATTTTGAATACCATAATATTAATAAAAGGAATAATTTAAATTAAATTAATTGTGTGATAGCATTTGGTGGCTTAGAAATCTGGCGAAAAATGGAATATAATGCATCCACATTAATTATAATTTATAAATATAGATATTGTTTCATTCAATCATGCCAGCAATCAATTATGAATTATCTATCTACAATAATTAAAAAATATTAACTAAATATCATACAACCATCAAATGCTCACTTTCCATAATGTGGCCCAAAAAAAAAAAACAACTGCCACAACATATGAAACAATACTTTGTTATGATGGTCTGCTTGTATTAAAATTACAGTGGCCCAAACAATAATCTGACAAGTTCAAAGTATAATTGGTCATCAATAAGTGAGAAATCGAAGTAATCTTAATTAAAATATGCTTTAGAGTCGAGTGTACTCAAGCTTTTGCGTTCTTGCAGCACAAAACTTGTTTATGTCTCTAAGAATACCTTCTTTAGCATTTCCCTTTTGAAAAAGGGTTTGCGTAGTTGGGTTGTTTTCTATTATAATTCTCTATAATGTCAAGGCCCATAAGATCCTTGCATGAAGTCCTCCATTCCCTTCCCGCATACTTGAGAATCAATTTAGGTAAGATTTTAGCTTGAATTACGTATTGTCCTCCTCAACATATATTTACATATTGTCCTTCTCAACATAAATCAAGAAAAATTAATGCAACTTCAACATTGTTATCAATCTGGTGAAATTATTGCATCAAATATTGATGGCTTCAGTCGCCTCACTTAGGAAATAGCTCCTAAATCAGTATTAATTACAATAAAATCCATAATTTTAAAATAAAAATACCTATAACAAATGAGTGAAAATCACTTGCAAGGTATATTGAGTGGTTCCTCTATTAACCAAAATTTATGAACTCAAGTATTGAAATTTGTAGCTTCTACACCTCTTTTCTAACTCCAAAATAGAAAACTTTCAACCAAAAGAAATACAAGCATAAATCAATGAATGAACTATTAAGAACGTCATAGATGCATAATTTGATAAATATATAAGTTCATACATATGAATGAGTGGGCACCTCATATGTAGCCAATCAAGTTTTATGCCGGGAATGTGAGCAAGCTTTCTCTAATCTTCTCTTTTCTTTGAGCAAAGGACAATTCGAAATTTCTAGAGTAAAAAGTTAATTGGAGAGACCCTCCTTTGGCAAGCATTGGAGTCTAGGACAATGATGAAGACAAAATTTTTTTAGAGTGGACAAGTGGCAAAGGCCTTTGTAGTCAAATGTTCTAATGTTTGAACACTCATAGAAGTTGAGAGAAGTAAGAGTAGGTGGCAGCAATCTTGTTCAAGAATAGGTTCCAAATCTGCATCTTTAATACACAAATATTGTAGAGAACCATGATCCAATCAAGAGCTAATGAGTTTCGGGCATTTGTAGATATCAAGGAACTTAAGATTTAAAGGCAAACCCCCTCATGAAATGATTTTATTAGTGGAAAATTGTTTATTATTAGTTTTGTAAGAGAAGGAAAGAGGATGTGCTTGCATTCTAAACTCTCCAAATGCTAAATGCGAAAAAATTCTAATTTGGGAATAGATAATCCTTTATTTTCAAATGAATCAAATTGATACCCAAAATTAAAAGTCATGGAATATCATAGTTGTATCCCCTTGAAATAGATATCATTTCAAGATTAATCCAAGTTATGCAAGTAGTTGCTCTTTCAACTTGGGGCAATAACATTTTCACATTTCCATTCCTCCCATCCCTTCATTTCAAGGATCCAAATGACATAATACAAAAGCTATTTTCAAATCATTAATAAGGTCATACATGACATCTGTACTTGATAGTTTAAAAAATGACCTCGATAATAGATCATGTAATAACTAAGAGACTCCCAATTACCTTTAAGGCCAATGGCAACTCTTCAAAATTAGAGTTTGAATGAAGAGCATCCCCACTCTAAAATGCAACATTTAGTTGATGAGCTTTTAGCATTAGTTCAATAAAGTATATGATGTAATTGGGTATGCACAAAAGTGAAATCAAAGCAAATACAAGGTGTATGGACACTCATCTCCAAATCTATAATCAAAGAACATTAGGGGCGGATGTAGGAATCTTTTACAAGATAAAATATTGTATTAAAATCAAATAAAGGGATCATATTTTTTAAATAAGTTCTATTTTATATGATTTATCTTGTTTTTTAACCTTTTTGTGAATTATAAACTAATCTCATATTACCGAAAAAGAGAAAAAAGAATCTATTGATAATTTGATAAGACAATTTATTAAATTTAAAAGTGATAAGAGATGGGAGAATTTGAGACAAGGCAAATGAAAGAGCAAGTGGAAGAACATTAAAGAGCAAAATAGAAAACATATTTTTTAAAAATGATAATATTTACTATTTTAGATTTTAATCTATTAACATAATATTACATGGAGAAATTTTTTTTTAACTTTGCAATTTCCTAAATTTAGGTTAGATTTTTTCCATAAATTTGACATTTTTAATTTTATTATTCTAAAAGACTTTTAAAATTATTAAAATAATATATTATATATAAATAACAAGTAACTGTTAATAATATTTTGTTATTTAAAGTATGACATATATTAAATTAATATATAAACTATTAGTTGTATTATCATTTTTTAAACACGTGTACATTTTATTTTTCAATGAACCTTATATCACTTGTATTTACTAAGTATAAAAAAATTTTATCACATCAATCACAGCGTTGATGGGTCACAGACAGATGTTCAACCTCTTCCGCTACGTCTCATTCAATCTTCTTTTCTGGAAGAAATCCAGAACATCACGAGAAGCCAACCTGTCAAAAGCCACCTGAAGAAAGGCAGAGAGAAAAGCACCACCGACCAACGCTCCAGCCATGGTGTGTTGTTTTTGGCAAAAATGAAACCTGAGAAAGGAGATGATAGCAGAAGAAAAAGCGCCTAAGGCCAATGTGTGGAAGTGGCTCCATACAGCTGTTTCTTATCCCAATTTGGTGATGGCCAGCTAGCAAATTGGCAAGAAGACAAAGACTTTTTCTTATTTCCAGTCCAAAGTGTAACTATGGCCTTTTTTTACTTGTTGCACCAATAATAATTTATTTTCTTTTCTTACCAAAAAAGAGTTTTCCTGACTTGAAAGTGAGAAAAGGGTAAAGGGCTGGAAATTTGGAATCCAGTCCAAAACCATGATTTTTAAGAATAATAACTTAGAACTTAAGTCAGAACTTATGGTTAGGAATATTGCGAGAATTTTGAATATGTAAATATTAGTTTTCTTTTTAAAGACAGAGAACTGAAAAAGGATAATGAACCAAAAATTCCAACAAAAACAAACTTCTATTCATTAAAAGAGATGCTTTGGAATATGCCAACATTAGCTGAGTAGGTATTAAGTATTAACGAAGTTGAATTATTGGGACTTGGGAGGCTGCCGGTGGATTTGCTTGACTTAATTGCAGACCGTATTCGCAGACATGTTTAATAAACTTTGTTTTAACAATGTCCAATCTATCTATATATATATATATATAATCTTTAAATTTGTTTGTAAATACTGTTTATAAGAATTGTTTGCAGATTCTTTCGCTTTGGTTTTTTGTTTTAATAAATTTGATTGATTGACATATATTCTTATACATCTGCCCTGGCCCTTTAAATTTAGTATTCTTGAAAAATAAATCTAAATTCTTCCTAGAATATAAGGGACAAAAACTTTCAAGAATTTTTTACCGCAGCTCGTCCGTCACCCTCTAGAAATCACTTGAGTAAGAGTAATTTCGACTCCATGAAATGTGAAGCTTATAAAATGTTCTTGAAGCGAGAAAAAGCATGACACATAGAGTGAGAGAGTATATAGACTTACTTCTTCTATTTATATTCACTCGATCTTTTTTTTTTCCTATCTCCTTCACTTTAAATATATTTTAAAAAGATTATATTTCAGAGAACCCAAAGTTAAATAAGGGAAAAGAACCTAAAAAATAATTATAATTTATTGTGTGGAATAGAACATACTTGCATACATGTCCAATTGAGCATGGCTCCAAGGGTTTAATCAATATATCTAATATTCATTCCCACTTGGTAAAGGCTTGGAAGTTTCACTTTGTGCATTTGTTACAGCTAACTACGCTTCCTTATTGGTTTCTCTCCAATTCTTATTTATTTCTTTTCCTTAAAAGCTATTGCCATTATTTATTATTTCATTTGTATTTGTTCCCCATAAGCCACCTTCCCTTGTACATCATTAATGACTTGAGGTGCTATCACTCCAAGTTTTTATGACCCATCACCTGTAACTGAAGTGTCACGACCCACAGATTTAATGTGTTGCACAACAGATAGCAAATTCCCCTACCATAATTGAAAGTATCCTTTCTGACTTTTGTAGAATTTTCGGCAGAGTCTCCTCTATAATTTGGACCTGCCGATATTTCTACAATCAGTCAATTTAACAATACATCCAAAATGTATCAAAACATAGACATCTAGGGAGTGGGAATATCCTAAATATGATTCAGTGGAGCCATACATTTACATTGTTCAAAGTTAAATAAATGACCAGCATAAACAAAATGCACCCACATGAACAATTGTGGGCTCGCCAAAAGAAATAAGCAAAAGATCTACAGCTAGTCAGTCGCTCAGGGTAGGCTAGGGTCTTCAGCGCTCTCTGAAAAATAAATTTAAGGAAAGAGTGAGTTTGAAACTCAGTGAATAAATAATGCCGACCCTAAAAAAATCTTAAGGGCAAGGCCCATAAAATATCTATATGTATATATATATCCATCATGCGCAAAACAAACCTCAAGCAGATCGTTTTCTTAAAAATGCATCAGAAGTATCTAAGCAGAACTGAATTAAAACAGACGCAGAGCACAAGGCTCGCGGGAAGAATAACCACAGACGCAAGGCACTTGGCTTGCGAAATAAATAACTCCACGTGTGGTAGCTACCCACACGGGGCTAGCAAAACCCCTGCTAGCTGAGGTCCAGATCATGGTGCACCAAGGCTAACAACTACTGCTGTTAGCTACAGAGTTCTGAACAGATAACCTCTTACATTTAATACATTTCTCAAATCATATTTCAAACAGAATACCTTCCATATCAGTTCAAATTCAAAGTTTCCAATCAATTCAACAGGCATCAATTTGCAAAATTTCATGTTTAAGTCAGTCATATAGCAAAGCATTTAAAAATGTCTCTTCATAAATAGAATTTCCAAATGTCAGACATTGCAAGGAAACTTAGTAAGAAAATAAGAAATAGAGGTTACAAACGGTCCGCATTACTTACTCACCTCCTAGGACGATATCAATATTCCCTGCCCAGTCCTCAGCTCTAGCTCAGTCTCCTGAATACCCTACAATACCCGTTCACCAGATTTAGAGTGTAAATAACCAGAAGAATTTTCTCATTAACTTAGCCTACCCAACGTTAATGTCTATCCTTCATTCCCTTGGATTAACATATGAAAAACTAAGGTTTTCTAGGTGTTATAGGTGTTTTTGGCATGTTAGCCGCGGCCAAATACCTCTTAGCCGCGGCCAATTCTCCTCTGTTTAACCCCCTTCTACGTCACTAATTTCGCCGCGGCCAACATACATGGCGCCGCGGCGAAGAAGCCTCCTGGAACTTTCTCGCTCGTGCTCTCGATATTGGCTGCGGCCAATACCTCCTTCCGCCGCGGCCAATTGCTCTCTGGAATCGTTAGCCGCGGCCAATTCCTTAATTCGCCGCGGCGAAATATTCTCTGGAAAACTTCCAGCTGACCTCTCCCCTTTCGCCCCGACATGCATAAATTCATCCTTCTCTGCTCCATTCTTGCCTTCCATCTCCATACAACACACATATACATATATATATCCCCCTTGCACTCTCTTTTCTTTTCCTTCTACACACCCTTCCATCATTTTGCCACTCACACACAGAATCACATTACCAAACAAGCAAAACAGGGGAGAAAATGCAGTGTAACTAGAATCAGAGATTTACACACTTACAGCAGCAACTCTAGACTTGGAGGGGACTGGTTTCTGGCGTGAACTTCCTCAACCACCAGCAACAGACTTGAACCAGAAAATAGAAGAAGATGAATCCAGCAGAAATGGCGAGGAAACAGAGGAGAGATGATGAAGCTTTGTTCCAGTGTTTTGCTCCTTTTTCTGACCGAAGGGATGGGCAGGGGTATGGTTTTAGTGCGGCAGATATTGGAGAAGCAATTTACTTAAAAGACCAGACAAAATGAATGAGAGAAGGGGCAGTTCGGGAATTTGTAGAAGGAAGCAAAGATTTCTACGTGGCAGCTCAAGCATTTCTTTGAAAAGTCAACCTCCTATATATATATCAAACTCACGCACGTCAGTTCATGCATGTCAGGTTTTACATGAAGTACCTTCACATTTGAAAATCCTAATTAATCAGGATGTTCAATGAACGAAATCATATTGGTGTTAGTGTAATTTAATTTAGCTTAATTAATTATGTTGTAATAATATATACAATCAATGGGAATCATGAAGTCAACATGGTCATGTTATAGCACAAAAGTATAATGTAATATATATGAAAGACATTACTCTAGAAAAGAAATTAATTGGAAGATCAAGGCAAGGATTGTTCAATTACGGACAATGTCTAGGTTTAGTTTTCTTGACGAGGTCAATATCATTGAAATGGTGTTGCAAGATAATGAAGTAAGTAGTCCATAACAGATTTTTTATTGATTGTGTTATTATTTTGTTGTTTTGATGAGAACATTTTTTATATTTATGTATTCATATTTCATCCTGTCAGCAACCTACTATTCATTAGTTTTTTTGGACTATCCAAACTGACCTAAGAACCCATTCTCAGTTTAACTCATTAAATTGACTAATCGAATCCAATTTTGAGAATCTTAATTTTTGCCAGTAGTTGCTTTAGAGTAAACTAAAATAGTAGATCCTAAAAAACTAAGGATTAAACATACGGATTTTATAATTGGCCAAATTTGTTTCTCTCCTTATAAATGTTATTAGAAAGTTTAGTATCAGTGAGAGAGAAAGAATTTCAAAAGACAGCAACAAGAACATGTGGATGCAAATTGAGCTTGAGGATCCAAAGTAATTTATTTATATTGTTATACTTTTAATTTAATTTTTGTTTTAAATTTGTCCTCATGCTTTTTTTTTTTGGTTAAATAATATCCAGACTTGTACGTTGGGTCATTGGTCAATACGCCTATCCAGTGTTAGACATTAGCGTACTGGACAAGCGTAAATAATTGACGTAGAGATAAACAATGAACCATGTAGTTCGTGCTGGAAGTTTCGGTATCGGAGACCTTCATTGGCAGGCAAATGTGAACAAAGGAATAATTATAACATTTAAAACCCTTTAATGATTTGTTCATTTGTGTTGGCATGATATAAAAGGAGTATCAAGCTGGCTTATATTTGAGAGGAAAAGATTCCCTTTCTCTCTTCCAACTAACAGTCCTTGTGATTCAAAAAATAATAATAATATTTGTTATATCTTTATAATAATTATTTAATAATAATTATTTATTATTTTTATTATTGTTTTAAAGTATAAATTTATTTTTATCTATTTCAACTTTTTTTCTATGTTTATTCTTATTTTTATACTTAATATTTTGTGTACTTAAGACAGTGTTGCACGATAAGGTCAAAAGGGCTAGTATAGGTAAACCACGATTTTTTCTTTTTTTTCATCAATCATTCCAATTATGCTTTTAAATTTCCTGCATTATAATCCAATGTTGCATGCAACACAGGATGATAATATATATATATATATATATATATATATATATATATATACACACACACACACACACAAGAGGAGGTCTATTAGGTGGAGATGACAGTCAAGAAAAGCCGATAAGGACAGATTGAATTTAAAACATGAAGTTCTCATCAAAATTAAATGGAGACTATTGTCGCGCAAACTATTAGTGCATTTCTTTTTTTATTAATATGTTTATATGTTTCTTTTTTCTTTTATTTTTGAAATCAATAGTTGCGTAAGAAAATCTGTGCGTCCATAGTATATGTAATCAATGACTTAAAATTGAACCTTACACGTCTGGTGTATACATCTCAAATCTAAGCCATCCTTTGCATGTAATAATTTCTATATTGATGTAGATGCTTATTCCCCCCCTTCTCTCAAATAGGTTATATTTAGAATCTCAAGTTTAGATATATACTGGGAGAAACCCACTTTCATATATTTGAGTGGAATCCAATGAAGGTATGTGTTCATTTGCCCTCTGTAGCATCCATTATTCTTTCTTTTCCCCAATTAAGTTACCTGACTTTTTAACCTACTGTTTTGTTTGACATTTGACATTGAATTGGCTTAACAAGTTACTGGATCCTTTGCAGTATTATAAAAGACACAATAGGAGAGAGGCAGAGAGAAAAAGAGAGATGCAGTGACTTTCTTTGCTCTGCATCATCAATCACAGCGCTGATGGATAACAGACAGATGTTCAACTTCTTCAGTAACGTCTTATTCATTCTTCTTTTCTGGAAGAAGTCCAGAACATCACGAGAAGCCAACCTGTCAAACTGAAGGAAGGCAGAGAGAAAAGCACCACCGACCGACGCTCCAGCCATGATTTGTTGTTTTTGGTAGAAATGAAACCTGAGAGAGGAAGTGATAGCAGAAGAAAAAGCGCCTTAAGGCCAATGTGTGGTAATGGCCTCATACATCGGTTTCTTCACCCAATTTGGTGATGGCCGGCTAGCAAATTGGTAAAGGCTTGGAAGTTTCTTTGTGTGCATTTGTTACAGCTCACAATGCTTCCTTAGGGGTTTGTTTCCAATTCTAATTTATTTCTATTCCTTAAAAGCTATCGCCATTATTTATTGTTTCTATTTTTTTTCCATAAGTCACCTTCCCTTTAAGGTCGAATGCTTCCCTCTTTTGTCGTCTTAAAAATGGTAATCGGTTCCCCTGCACCAACATACTTGTGCCATCATTGCTGCCGACAGAAAGAAGATTTCAAATTATCCAATAAGATAACAAATTGAACAGTCTGTAACCAACAAGCTGAAAGATCAAGAAAGTACCCCAAAGGTAACAAGTTGTCACAACCCACAGATTTAGTATGTTGGCACAAAAGATAACAAATTCCCCTACCATAACTAAGAGTATCATTTCTGACTTTTGTAGAAATTTCAGCAGAGTCCTCTCTATAATTTGGACCTCCCGATATTTCTACAACCCGTCAATTCAACAATACAACCAAAACATACCAAAACATAGACATCTAGGGAATGGGGATATCCTAACTATGATTTAGTGGAGCCATATGTTTACATTATTCAGAACAAACAAATTCATAACACAAAATACACCCACATGAACAATTGTGGGCTTGACAAAAGAATTTGCAGGAGATCTACAACTAGTCGGCAGCTCAGGGTAGGTTAGGGTCTTCAACGCTCTCTGAAAAATAAATTTAAGAAAGAGTGAGTTTGAAACTCAGTGAATAAATAATGCCGACCCTTAAAAATCTTAAGGACAAGGCCTGTAAAATATCTATATATGTATATATATTCATCATGCGCAATAAAAAGCCTCATGCAGATCGTTTCTCAAAATGCATCAGAAGTATCTAAGCAGAACTGAATTAAAACAGACGCAGAGCACATAGCTCGGGAGAAAATAACCA
The DNA here is from genome assembly GCA_032878935.1 of Erythrophleum fordii. NCBI lineage: Eukaryota > Viridiplantae > Streptophyta > Magnoliopsida > Fabales > Fabaceae > Erythrophleum > Erythrophleum fordii. The sequence continues at coordinate 10,651,971 of JAVQMF010000026.1, forward strand.
CAGACGCAAAGCACTTTGCTTGCGAAATAAATGACTCCACATGTGGTAGCTATCTACACGGGGCTAGCAAAACCCCTGCTAGCTGAGGTCCAGATCATGGTGCACCAAGGCTAACAACTACTGCTGTTAGCTACAGAGTTTTGAACAGATAACCTCTTAGATTTAGTACATTTCTCAAATCACATTTCAAACAAAGTACCTTCCATATCAGTTCAATATCAAAGTTTTCCAAATAACTCAACAGACATCAATTTGCAACATTTCATGTTTAAGTCAATCATATAGCAAAGCATTAAAAAAAATGTTTCTCCATAAATAGATTTCCAAATATCAGAACACTGCAAGGAAACTTAGTACGAAAATAGGAAATAGGAGTTACTCACGGTCAGCATTACTTACTCACCTCTTAGGATGATATCAATATTCCCTGCCCAATCCTCAGCTCTAACTCAATCTCCTGAATACCCTACAATACCCATTCAACAGATTTCAGAGTGTGAATAACTAGTAAAATTGTCTCATTAATTTAGCCTATCTAACATTAATGTCTATTCTTCATTCCCTTGGATTAACATATGAAAAACTAAGTTTTCTTTGGTGTTATAGGTGTTTCGACATGTTAGCCGCGACCAAATACCTCTTAGCCGCGGCCAATTCTTCTCTGTTTAACCCCCTTCTATATCACTAATTTCACCGCGGTGATAGCCGCGGCGAGTTGGACATTCACCGCGGCCAACATACATGGCGCCGCGGCGAAGAAGCCTCCTGGAGCTTCCTCGCTCGTGCTCTCAATATTGGCCACGGCCAATCCCTCCTTCCGCCGCGACCAATTCCCCTCTGTAAGAGTTAGCCGCGGCCAATTCCTTAATTAGCCGCGGCGAAATATTCTCTGGAAAACTTCCAGCTGACCTCTCCACTTTCGCCCCAACATGGAAAAATCCACCCTCCTCTGGTCCATTCTTGCCTTCCATCTCCATACAACACACATATACATAGTTATAGGTTTATCTATCTATATATATATATCCCCCTTGCACTCTCTTTTCTTTTCCTTCTACACACCCTTCCATCAGATAGTCATACACACAGCAACTTTAATGCCCAATGCAGTTCTAGAAAACTAAAATTAAGGAAATAATATTGCATCATTCCTAACTGCTCGACTTGTGTAGAGTCCCACATCGACTGGTGCGGTCTTGGGAACGGCCCATATAAGTGGGTGCAAAGCTCTCCCCACCAAGACGCGTTTTCCCTAGGGGTTGAAAAGCCCTGAGGGAGGAACAAAACCCTATCTGTCTGTTCGGTTGCAAAGCCGTCTGTCTGTTGGGGACAATATCGCGGTGGCTCTGTATGGTGTTGGTATTAGAGCCGGCCTGTCGAATGTGTGACCCGGGGCGGGTCGGCCCCTTAAGGGGGGTGGATTGTAGAGTCCCACATCGGCTGGTGCGGTCCTGGGAACGGCCCATATAAGTGGGTGCAAAGCTCTCCCCACCAAGACACGTTTTCCCTAGGGGTTGAAAAGCCCTGAGGGAGGAACAAAACCCTGTCTGTTTGTTCAGTTGCAAAGCCGTCTGTCTGTCGGGGACAATATCGCGGTGGCTCTGTATGGTGTTATTGTAAGAAACCCGACGTGCATGCAATGAGAGATATATATATGCATATGGGAAGTTGACTTTTCAAAGCAAAAAAAAAAAACTTGAGCTGCCACGTAGAAATCTTTGCTTCCCTCTGCAAATTTCCAAAATGCCCCTTCTTTCATTCATTTTAGCTGGTCTTTTAAGTAATTTACTTCTCCACTATCTGCAGCACTAAACCCATACCCCTGCCCATCCCTTCTGTCAGAAAAGGAGCAAAACGCTGGAACAAAGCTTCATCATCTCTCCTCTGTTTCCTCGCCATTTCTGCTATTGCTGGATTCATTTTCTTCTAGTTCCTGGTTCAAAGTTTGCTGCTGGTGGTTGAGAGAGTTAACGCCAGAAACACATCCCTTCCAAGTCTGGAGTGCTGCCGTAAGTTGCATTTTCTGGTTCCAGTTCATAGAGTCCCCCTCCCCTGTTTTGCTTACTCTGTAAGTTGCATCTGTTATAAGCGCCACAAGCACGGATGTTAAGGCCAATAGTTCTAAGGAGACACTGATCTAATCAAGTCAACGCAAGCATCTTGAAATGCACATGTGCAACATTTTATATGGAAAACAAACATGCTAGAGTAGCTCATATCATGCATGGGATGTGAGCTTTCCCTGTCTTCCTTATTTTGAATTTAGGAGTCCTGTTCAAGCAGAGGACTGTTGCTTCAAATGTCAAGAGTAAAAGGGGGAATGGGTAGATCATCCTGGGCTTGGGATCTTGAGCAACCCTGTAAATTCAGCAAATGATAATATTCAAAATGAAAAGAGACAATGCAAATATTTGAAAGCAAATGGATATGTAGGAAGAAGTATCACGTCACATGCAACCAACTCATTATGCGTAATCATACATTTATGGATCTAAATATGTATGACAAATGCTAGTTTATTAAATCTTGAAGCACAGTTTTTTTTAAGCAGTCAATAAGATCTGGGATAAATAGTTCTTCAAACTGTCTTTTACAAACATTAGTTTATTTTCATTCTGAAGCTTTTAATTAGCACTGCATTGATTATTAGAAAAACACCTTTTTTAAAAAATAATTATGACTATGCAAGATACTTCATAACAATAAAAAATTCAAACTATACTATATTCTTTTAATTAAACAATTACACGGAGTTCTTTTATTAATGCATGTACGGACAATCAAGAAAATAATTGAAAATATAAATCTGATAACGACTTGTACGGATAATGAATGAACTGTTAAGAATGTCAGATGCATAATTTGATAAATATATAAGTTCATACATATGAATGAGTGGGCACCTCATATGTGGCCAATCAAGTTTTATGCTGGGAATGTGAGCAATCTTTCGCCAATCTTCTCTGTTCTCTGAGCAAAAGACAATTTGAAATTTCTAGAGTAAAAAATTAATTGGGGAGACCCTCCTTTGGCAAGCATTGGAGTCTAGGACAATGATGAAGACAAAATTCCTTTAGAGTGGACAAGTGGCAAAAGCTTTTGTAGTCAAATGTTCTAATATTTGAACACATAAAAGTTGAGAGAAGAGTAGGTGGCAGTAATCTTGGTTCAAGAACAGGTTCCAAATCTGCATCTTTAATATATAAATATTGTAGAAAACCATGATCGAATCAAGAGCAAATGAGTTTCGGGCATTTGCCGATATCAAGGAACTTAAGATTTAAAGGCAAACCCCCTCATGAAATGATTTTATTAATGGAAAATTGTTTATTTTTAGTTTTGTAAGAGAAGGAAAGAGGAAATGTTTGCATTCTAAACTCTCCAAATGCAGAATGCAAAAAAATTTTAGTTTGGGAGGAGATAATCCTTCATTTTCAAATAATTCAAATTGATATTCAAAATTAAAAGTCATGGGATATCATAGTTGTATCCCTTTAAAATAGATATTGTTTCAAGATTATGACATTTAATTAATGTCAGTATCCAAGTTATGCAGGTAGTTGCTCTTTCAACTTGGGGTAGTAACATTTTCATATTTCTATTCCTCCCATCCCTTCATTTCAAGGATCTAAATGGCATAATACAAGAGCTATTTTCAAATCATTAATCAGGTCATACATGACATCTCTACTTGATAGTTTAAAAAATGAGCTTGAGAATACATCATGTAATAATTAAGAGACTCCCAATTGCCTTTAAGGCCAATGGCAACTCTTCAAAATTAGAGTTTGAATGAGGAGCATCTTCATTGCAGAATGCAACATCAGTTGATGAACTTTTAGCATTAGTTCAATAGAGTACATGATGTAATTGGGTATGGACACCTTATCTCCAAATCTATACTCAAAGAACATCAGGGTGGCTGTAGGAATTTTTTACTAGATAAAATATTGTATTAAAATCAAATAAAGGGATCATACTTCTTAAATAAGTTCTATTTATATGATTTATCTTGTTTTCTAACTTTTTTATGGATTACAAACTAATCTCAAATTAGCAAAAAAAAATCTATTAATAATTTGATAAGACAATTTATTAAATCTAAAAGTGATAAGAGATGGGAGAATTTGAGACAAGGCAAATGAAAGAGTATGTGGAAGAATATTACAGAGCAAAATAGAAAACATATTTTAAAAAAATTAGAAAGAGTGAATATTAAAAAAAAGTTAAAGAATGAAAAAATAAACAAAAAATTGAAAAAAATGATAATATATACTATTTTAGATTTTAATCTATTAACATAATATTACATTGAGAAATTTTTTTTTTAACTTTTCAATTTCTTGAATTTAGGTAAGATTTTTTTTCTATAAATTTGTCATTTTTAATTTTATTATTCTAAAAGACTTTTAAAATTATTAAAATAATATATTATATATAAAGAATAAGTAACAGTTAATAATATTTTGTTATTTAAAGTATGACATATTAAATTACTATATAAACTATTAGTTGTATTATCTTATTTTTTAAACACATGTAAATTTTATCTTTCAATCAACCTTATATCACTTGTATTTACTAAGAAGGGTCATATAAAATAATTTTATATACATATATATCAAAAAAAAAAAGGGAGAATAGAGGGAACCGAGGCCTGTGATAAAGATGAGCACTAGAAAGCAGTTGAAATTCATGGAAAGGGAAACTTGGATAAAGTTTCATACCATTCATTATATCAATATATTTTTGTCTATATAGTAATATTTAAATTGACTTTTAAATACAGAGATTTAATTTATGATTATAACTATTGCCTTCTACAGACATATACATTCTAAATTTTGAATATATTTGAAAGCTCCGAAATACATCTTTAAATTTTCAACTTGTTTATAGTTTTTGTTCCCCTTAAAATATCCTAAAATGCTACTTTTTGGAAATATCAACTTTATTTAATAGAGCAAAAACATGTACAGATAGAAGAAAAATCATATCATATGGCTTTGGTTTTACACCATTGTAATTAAAAAAAAAATTATTGCACCACGCACAGACTAGGACAAAAATGAAGCAATCCCTCAGGGCACAACACATCTTGTTATCCCAACGGAGTGAATATACTATATAGTGAGACAACGTATACTTTTCCAATATGGTTCTTAAACTCGTTAACAAAAAGCACTCTTCACATTAGCATGAATCCCATATTCCTGTGGGTGCAACCAAAAAGCTAAACATGAATCTTGAACATCAAACAAATTAAAACTATGATTCTCCACAACATCATCAACAATTTGAAGTATCAAGTGTTTGAATCAAATTATGGAAGCACTCAAAGATCCTACCATTAATATGACTGGTGTTGTTGGCAAGACCACTATAGCTGAAGAAGCAGCAAAGAAAGTGAGGGAAGAAAAGTTGTCTGAAAAAGTGACTAAAAATTTGAAAGAGAAATTGCTGAGATGGTCGGAATGATACTTGATGAGGAAAGTGAAAGCATAAGAACTTGTTGTCTATATGAAAGGTTGGGGAAAAAGCAGGATCTACTCTTAATATTAAAAAATTTATGGGAGAAAATATTTGAATGTTTTTATTGAAAACCCTTTTTGTGTAATTTTTGTCTTTGATCTTAGATTAATTTTTTAATTAATTGCTGAACTGATTAATATACACTATGTAGTGATATTGAGTAATCAGCTTTTAATTGATACTATTTAAAATAAGTTTAGTTTTGTAATTAAATAACTCATAATAGATTGGTCTATCTATAACTCTATTTGAAAGATAAAACCCTAACTTGAAACCTATATAGAAGTTAAGAAACCAATATATACTTGATAAGGTCATTTTTGTTATAAATATATATATATATATATATATATATATATATATATATATGTACACACACACACAATATATATATATATATAAAGGAGTATCCCTATCATAATTATGGTAAGGCAATGCAAGTTGTCTCAGCTTCTCTCTACTCCCTTTGCTTCTCTTGGCTAGGATTATAGGAAGCCATGGGTCTAAATGCAATTTCAAATATGTTTCCATGATTTGCTTGATTATCTCTCTCTTGTACAAGATAGCATTGGATACGTTCTCTATAGAAAGCAGCACTTCCTTTTCTTCCCTTCATCAACATCATTCTAACCCATAATTAATGCATCCCCCCGCCCCCCTTTTTCTATTTTGTAAGAACTTATGCAACCTTTGACTATGAATGGAATGAGCATTTGAAAGAATTTCAAATATATCAACAAATTATGGGGAAAAATAATTTCTTGAAAAAGTCAATTTATCATATCTAAGTCTGACCCTAGGATCTTATGACTTCTTGAAATGAAATCACCTAATTTAATCTATGCATTGATGAGATTGGCAGGCCCTGCTTTGTACCAAGTAATAAGTGCATAATACACATATGAATTATGTAAATATACTATTTTTAAAAAAAAAAAAGATCCTCTAGCAAACGTAATTCTAATCAATAAATATCCTTTTCACAACAAAATTCTTTTGACAAACAATTTAAACAATCAACCTTTTGAAAAATAAAGAACACATAACGTAAGAATATCACACCATAATATATAGAAGTTCATATTCAAAAATTGAACACTAAATCATCCCTTCAAACACAAAGCAACAGACATTTTATATGTAGTGGATAATCACAATACAATCACGAAGACATTCAAGCCTTTACTAATCCCTAATACAACATATTAGCTAACCATTACACTCCACAACCTAAGCCTAAGGAAAACTTCTCAAACTTCTATAAACCTTACACTCGAGTTTTTCTGGATTTTTTTAGGTAAATCCTACTTTCTATTAAAAAATTGTTTCTAATTCGTATTAAACAAAAATATTGCATTCATATCATATCCTATACTTGCTACGAAAGTCAGACTCTCTGCCATCGATTCCCCTTTTGCAATTTTTTAAAATAATTTTCCAAGCAGAGTCAGACGCAGAGTGTCCGACTTTGCTTGGAAGCCTGTCCTGCACTTGTAGCATGACAAGCCCAAAACAGAGATATTCAAAAAAATTTTGTTTAGATGCACACACAATATGGCTTGGGGCCTATAGCATGATGACATGAAATGAATATTGACTAAACACAAAAAACGTTTATGACATGTATATTAATTAAAAAAAAATTGTTAAAATTAGAAATCTAATTTGTTTTCCTAAACTTACAAACTATAATTGAAATAGCTTCATTGTGCTAATGTTTTTACAACATGAAGGCCACTGTAGTCTTCACAACCTTATCCAAGGGCAACCTCAGACAACTTTATTTTTAACTCAAAAAAGGACAGAAGTCAATGCTCACAAGAACTCCTCACAAATTCAACTCCTGAAAGAGTGTATGAAACCCATGAACAGTACAAGAATAACAAAATCTCAAAGATTGTGAAGAAGAAAATATATTTTAGCAGCTTTGAACGCACTTTGTCATCTTGGTCTTCAATGTTTGATCTTGGCTTGTAACCTTTGAGCAGAAATTTATTTTCCTTCAGAGCACATTAGGTTTGAACTCATGTTCTGCCCTTCTCCTCTGGTTTTTTGTTTTTAATAAGAAATATGAACCTAATGCAAAAGGATTGCTTGTTAGAATATATGACAACTAAGAAAAGACTTATATTGCCTTTTCGCATTTGGCTCCAGTACTTTTGTACACTATAAACAAAAGGTAAGTGGGCTTTGTAAAACACATAATAATAAAATAATAAACTTAGTTGGCATCTCCATAACCAAGTATTAAAACATTTTAACCAAAATAGGGAAAATAGATTGCAATCTGGTCTAGTTCCAAAGCATGGTTCAACAAAAATGCATCTCGTGTGCCATGAGCCTCATCTTTTGTTGAGGTTTCGATACAATATTACTATGGATCAATGTATGATGATATATGCAAACATGGACGTTCAGGTAATTAAAATAGAAGTCACCTTTAAGTTGAGCAATCCCCTCTAATTCCTTATAGGCGTTAATCTAGCAAAGCACTGGAGTCTCACGATCTCTATGGTGAAAGAGAAAGAGTAGTGCATCTCTATGTTTCCAATCTGAGTTCTATATCAAAAGAGTCTGCCATATTCATTGCATAATACATGAGAGCTCGTCAAAGGAAAGGCGATATGTAAATACATAAATTATTTGTACAATTAGAGGAACACATCACTTAGAACTTATTTTACTAATTTCTTTTATTAATTATTTGTACAATTAGTTAATATATCATATGTATATAAAAATTTAAAATGAAATGCTAAGTTAATTACATAACCCTTCGTCTACAATTAAAATTAAAAAAATTACGCAAATTTGAATTAGAATTCAAAGATAAAAGAACTATATAATTAAGTCATCTCTACCCAGAAAAAAATTATCGAAATTAATATTTCTAAACAGGTTTCATATACAGCTCCTTTTCCTGAATTGGAATTCAAACGTTCTACAGGCATTACCATGTCCAATGGAAAGGTCCCCTCCAGCTCCCATATTGCTGATATTGTTATTTGATTACCACTTCAAAGTGGGACAAAGAGTAATGGATCATTAGGATGATAAAGCTGGTAGCCTTTTATTACAATATACCAAATTTGTTCCAGTTTTGGATAAAGAACATTTTTAAAAAAAAAAATACTTAGCCGGTCACTAAAATGGCACCCAGAAAGAGTGTTTCAAGGAAATACAGCTGGGTATGGGTTTTCTCAATCACTTTTGGCTTTGATAACCAGATAAAGAAGGGTGTATGAAAACTAAGATTAATATGTACAGGACGGTAATTAATTAATTTTAAGGGTTTTTACTTCTTGGTTTTCATATATAGTAATAATACAGAAGAACATTTGAAGGATTCAATAATTAATCCTGTGTATTCGGGTTGGTCAGAATTGTAAAATTAAGTGGGGCAAAGAAAAAGAAGAGTTTATTAATTTTTTCATTGATTTCTAATTATTCCCACTCAACTAATGATGGACTTACACATCACCATGTATTTGGCTGTCATTGATAATTTATTTTGCAGTGAGAGCATAAATCATAGAAAATGAATTCATTGCATATTTGCATAATATGTGTGAGTTAGGCTATGTCCGCAGCAGTAAAATTTAGTAAGCATAAGCAAACAATGCAGTATATCTTATATTCTAAATATACAAGTAAATATATGTGTGAAGGAGAGGGAAATTTTGATAGTCTTTTTCCAAAAGCAGAGTTCCTCAAATCTAATGTTTGCAAATCATAAAGTAAACGTACTGAGTCAGGAATCTTTTTATTCTAGTGCCTGACAAGCTTGAATAACGTACATGTTGGTAATCATGTGCTATTAGTCACATGATCTCATTTATGTCTATTTATCTTTTCTTTATCTCTTTCTCTGGTGTTTCACCGTTATCGCACCATTACCATGTTCTGTTCCTTCTGTTATAGGAAGGTTATCTCAATCTAATTTGTTTCCTCGTTTTTCGGGATTGGAAATTGATGGTGGTCATCTCTTGTAGCTAGCGTCCCTTTTTAGCCGTTTTGTATTTTGCTATTCAATGAAATAAGAGAAAAAGAAGAGCAACAAAAGTGCTCTGTTCTGCTCTGTTTTGCATCATGCTATCAGAGCTTGAACAATTCCGAGCACAACCAAGATTACCAACAGTACATGTTTAGGATATTTCTCTTAACACCAATATGGAGAAAAATTGATAACAAATTGATGTGATTCTCATAATCTGGTTGAAAACTAGAGATGGAAAATGTAATGTGTATGACAAGCCTCATTATATTAAGATTTGGATGGAAAAACTAACAAGAATCTGTAAAAAGCAAACTTGTCAAAAAATAAAGATTCAAAGAATAAAATATAAGTCTCCTTTAAATTGAGTAATCCCCTTAATTTAATCCGTTGCAAATGTATGATCAATTTCAGTTGCACCAACATACTTTTGCCACCGCTGCCTGCCACAGAAAGGAAGATTTCTAGTTATAAAATAAGATAAATTTGAAGTATTGAACTGTCCCAAAACCATCTTGAAATATGCAACAAGCACAATATTTTGGATTGGAAGTTGATGTATTAGGGTTTGTTTGGGTTGATATGGATTTTTTTTCTTATTATGAATTTTTGTTTTTAATGGAGTTTATATAAAAAGCAATTTTGGAAATAACAAGTTTAGTGTTAGGAAAAATCACCTGAGTGCTTTTATAAATATCATTATATTTGGCCAATATTTGAAAAAATAAAACAATTATTTTTAACCATCAAATTACTAAAAATGACCTATATAGAGATGATTTTACAATTAATATTATTCAAATAAAAAGTTTTTAGTCCATCCTAATTCAGAGTTGCTAATGTGCCTTACAAACAAGCATCTTGAAAAGCAAACAGTTCTAAATAGTTAGAGGTTTGGGCGGCAGATAGTTCTAAAATATCATTTTCTAGACTTTTAAAATATACACTGTCATAAATAATTAACGACTATTGTGTTTGATTTGTATAAAGTAGTTAAGTGTTGTCTTGTTATTTTTATTATTAGATCTAGTATTAATTCAAGATATGTATAAAATTGACGTTGGCTAACAAAATTCATGATATGTATTATGTAATGACCAAATTGCTTTTCACTTTGAAGCTTTAATTAGCATTATATGGTTTTTAGATAAAACCAAAGAGAAAAAAGTGTAATATTTATGACTTGCAAGATAATGAATAATAATTAAAATAATATAATTTTTTTCATTAAGGAATGAAATGAATTGAACGTAGTTCAGTTGTGGTGTAGCTTTTGCTTGATGCCACCCTTGCTATCTACTAAAAAGCACAATTATAATAAACACATAATTCGGTAAAATGAATAAATGCACACAACACACATATATGTAAAATTTCAAATTCATACAAAAGGAGTAGATCGTACCCGATGAGTGGCTAGACAATATGATGTTTAAGGACCTTGTCTTTTAGAAGTTCAAGTTAGAATATCCCCATCAAAAGTAACGCAGGGGATGTGAGCAATCTTTGACCACTCTTTCCCTTTTTTCTTTTGGCACCGCTTTTTGAGCAAGGGACTTCCCCAAATATGTAGAGAATGAAGGGAACTGGGCAAACCCTCCTTTGGGAAGCATTGGAATTTATGACAGTCAGACAGTCGCAATGTTTTAAGAGCAGACAAGTGGCAAAGAACCTTATAATCCAGGGTTCTAAGATTTGAACACCTCCGAAAAGTAAGTGAAGTAAGAGTGGGTGGCAATAATCCTGCATCAGGAAGACACTCCGCATCTGCAATATCTCTTATCTCCAAGTATTGTAGGGAAGTATGATTATGCAAATCCCACTCCATTCGAGAGGTCACGAGTTTCTGGCTACTACCGATCAAAAGAAGCTCCAGATTGGTTGGCAAGCCCCCCTCAGAAAATGATTCCACTTGTGGACATTCGTGTATAACTAGCACTCTCAGAGAGGGAAAGAGGATGTGCATACGCTCAGGCAGTGATTTCAAACTCTCCAATCCACTAATGGAACACTCTTCCAATTTGGGAGCAGAAAATCCTCCTTTCGGAAATGATACAAATTTAGGGCAGTTGTTGATTTCCAAACTTGTAAGAGAAGTGAGATGATGATCGTGTCCCTTAAAAACAGATATCGTTTCAAGATTCCTACATCCATATAAGTCCAGTGACTGAAGCTTAGGGAATAAATCAAGCGGAAAGGTCCTTAGAGAGTCGCAGCTACTTTTTATCCGCATTTTTTGAAGGAAGTTATGACCACGGGGCAATGGGAATTCTAGAGTGGCACAGTCAGAAATGTCCAATTCTTCAAGGCAAGTGTCGGCAATCATATTCTCAAAATTTTCAACCAAAAAGCATTCTGTGAAGGGTTCCCTAATGCAGAGGACTTTTAGACTTGGTGGAAGATATTCCAATTGCACCTTTCCACAATTTCTCAGAACCAATTTATTAATAGCTGGAGCCCGCAAAAGTGAAGCCACAAGTTGCCCACACTCGTCAATAACTAGCTCTGTTAAACAAGGAAGCTGTGCAGGAACGTGCTCTTTCAGCTTGGGACATCTTTTTATATAAAACTCTCGTAAACATGGGCAAGCACCCTGTGCATTTTCACATTTCCATTCCTCCCATCGCTCCATTTGCTCAAATCTCAAGATTTCTAGGGATACAAATGGAGTAGTACAAGAGCTATTCCCATAAAATTCAGGACCAATAGCCACTATACTATCAAACCCTATAATTGATAGTGACTTGAGAGATGACAGGAGACCCAATGACGGCAAGGACAAACAATATTTGCAGTTCCTCAACTCTATGGACACTATATTGGACAATGTATTATCTGCAAACCAATACGGAAACGTGGGATCACCATAGTTGCTAATTGATAGCTTTTTCAAGTTCCGGTGAGGTTGGAGATTCTCTAGCACATCCCTTTCATTACGAGATTGATCATTCTCCATACTCCACTCCAACATTAACTCCTCAAGGTGTATTTTATTTTTTAAATTGGCAGCTAAGGAATCCATGGGATGCAGTACATTCTGCAAATCTAAAATAGACAGTGATCCTCGAAGATTAAGATCTCCTAATTGTCTGATATTGGTCTCATTACATTTGCCCGCATTAAATGATGAAAGAACTTGAAGATCTTTTAATTTCCCCAATTGCTTTGGCATCTTTCTCACCTGAGTTCCCCAAAAATCAAGATGGCGCAAATTTATGAGTTTATGCAAATCCGTGGGTAATTCTTCCAAATAACGGCATATCCTCAACTTTAATGTTTGCAAGTTATAAAGTAAGCATATTGAATCTGGCAGTCTTTTTATTCCGGTTCCTGATAGATCCAAATAACGTAGATGTTTAAGATCGCTCACTGACTTAGGCAACTCAACAATGTTGTAATAGCCTGACAAAGACAGGACATGTAAGCAACTAAACTTGAACGGCAAATTTTGTATCGTCTTGCTTAAATTATGGGCCCAATAAGGATTCTCATTTAAGGACAAGTAAGTGCGCAATCTGTTAGCCTTGTATATAGCCTCAAATCTTCTAGCTGTATCGTGAGGCTCTGGCAAATATGAAAAGTGGCGAGTCACGTTTGAGGTATTTTGTGTCTGATCTACCTCCAACCTAAAACAAAACTCTCCAGATGCATTTTTTGCGAGATCATTGATAAGGTCATGCATGACATATCGGGCTTTATCTCCACTTGATTGTTGGAAAAATGATCTCGACAATAGATCGCGAAACAACTGATCTCCTACTTCCTTTAGGTCTTTTCTTTGCTGTGCACACTGTAAAAAATTTTCCGCCATCCACAATTGAACTAGAAGCTCCTTGCTAAATTCATAATCTTTGGGGAATATAGAACAATAAGCAAAGCATCTCTTGAGAAGAGAGGGAAGGTAAAGATAGCTCAATCTTAGAGCTGGAGCAATATCGCTCCCCTCCTTCCATATCTCACTTTCCAAAATGTCATTCCATTCCTCCACAGATAACTTTGTGTACAATAGACTCCCAATTATTTTCAAGGCTAAAGGCAACCCCTTACATTTTTTAGTAATTTTTTTGCCAATTGCTTCAAAATCAGAATTTGAAAAAAGAACATCTCCTTCACGGAATGCATAGCCTTTGAACAACAACCAACTATCTTCTTCTTTTAAATGTTTCAGTGAATGTATTTTAGCTGAGTGCACAGTTGAAGCAACTATGTCACTGCGAGTGGTTATAAGAATTTTACTTCCTGGAGCCCCGTAATTGAAAGGTGCCTGTAAGGACTCCCATTGCAAATAACTTTCATTCCAAAGGTCATCCAAAACAAGAAGAAATTTCTTTCCAGTAAAGATCCCCTTCAATTCAATTTGAAGCCCATTTAGATCTTTAATATCATCATTAGATGACATGGTTATTGCCTCAATAATTGCTCTAGTTACCCTCCTAACATCAAAGTCATCCGAAACACATACCCAAGCTTTGAGATCAAATTCATCCTTCACCCTCAGATCATTGTAAATAAGCTGGGCAAGAGCAGTCTTACCCAACCCACCCATACCCAATATAGAAATGATAGATAGGTGACTACTATTATCATTTTCTGAGAGCAACCAGTTAATGACCATGTCTTTGTCATCATTTCTACCACATATTCTACCTTCGTCCACCAAAGGTGTTGTCTGCAACTTTCTTACTGATCCCACACCAGCACATCTGCCTTCTTTCAATCCTAGTATATCTTTTCTACTTTCAAGACATTCTAGGTTGTCAAGGACTTGTTTCATCCTTGATTCGATTTCCTTGTCAAATGAACTACCAGAACCAGCGAAGAAGTTTCGTACCTTGGCTGTCACAGTACTAGAATGGAATTCAGCTTCCACCTTGCGCTTGGTCACTTCATAGTCAATCTCATCTAAGACATCCTCAGCATCATACACAGCACCTTTGACCTCATCAAGCCAAGCTTTCACATTTGGATTGGTGATCTCCCTTTGCTCTGCATCATCAATCACAGCGTTGATGGATAACAGACAGATGTTCAACTTCTTCAGCAACGTCTCATTCAATCTTCTTTTCTGGAAGAAATCCAGAACATCACGAGAGGCCAACCTGTCAAAAGCCACCTGAAGAAAGGCAGAGAGAAAAGCACCACCGACCAACGTTCCAGCCATGGTATGTTGTTTTTAGCAGAAATGAGACCTGTGAGAGGAAATGATACCAGAAGAAAAAGCGCCTAAGGCCAATGTGTGGTAATGGCTTCATACATCTGTTTCTTATCCCAATTTGGTGATGGCCAGCTAGCAAATTGGCAACAAGACAAGGACTTGACTTATTTCCAGTCCAAAGTGAAACTATAGCCTTTTTTTCACTTGCTGCGCCAATAATAATTTATTTTCTTTTCTTACTACAGAAGAGTTTTCGTGACATGAAAGTGAGAAAAGCGAAAAGGGTTGGAAATTTGGAATCCAATCCAAAAACATGATTTTTAAGAAGAATAACTTAGAATTTAAACCACAAATATTGGAAGAATTTTTAATATGTAAATATTATTTTTCGTATTTAAGGCAGAGAACTGAAAATGATAATGAACCAAAAACTCAACAAAAGCAAACTTCTATTCATTAAAAAAAATACTTTGGAATATGCCAACATTAGGTAAGCAGGTGTTAATGAAGTTGAATTATTGGGACTTGTGGGAGACTTCCAGTGGATTCGTTTGATTCACAGAAATGATATTTTAACTTTGTTTGGTCCAGAAAAAACGTTTGTTTGGTCCCCTTCTCGAAGTCTCGTTTAATAAAATTTGTTTTAAAAATGTCCAACTTAAAAAATAAAAGAAAAATTTTACTTAAGATATCATAATTTGATGAAAATTTAATTAAAGACTTTATAAATTAAATTTTTTTGAAAGATTAAACGAATAAATAATTATTAATGTTTTTTTAACGCTGTTATTCATATTTTTTAAGTCGTTATTCTTAGGCAGAATTTTCCAAAAATAAATCTATAAATTCTTCTCAAAATTTAAGCGCAAATGCTTTGAAGAATGTTGGACCACACCTGTGCCCAGTAGAGATCACTAGAGTAAGCGAGAATAGCTAAAAAATTGATCATAATTTATTCTGTGGAATAAAGCCTATTTGCATATATGTCCAATTTAGCATGGGTCCAAGCATTTAATTAATGTTTCAACATGTTTGGTTGAATATTAAATATGTAAAAAAATAAAAAGTATATAAAATGAAAGAATAATATTTGTAATTTTATTTTTAAAAAATAATTAAAAATAAATATTGTTAAATAATAATGATAATAAATATTATAAAAAATTACATTACAAATTACATTATGATAAGCAAACCAAACCAATCCTTCTAAACATTCATTCCTACTGGGTAATTAAGGTTGAGAAATTTCACTGAAAATACATCGCAATGAGCCAACCAAATATGTCCTTATCATTCATTCCCGCTTGGTAAAGGTTTGGAGGTTTCACTATGTACAGCTAACTACACTTCCTCGTAGGTTTCTCTGCGCCACCTTCCCTTATACAGCATTAATGGCAGTTACATCCAGGGCTGCAGTAGGGATACAATACAGTGTTTCAAGCTTTTTTTAGTTTTTTTTAAAAGTGTAAATTTTTTATAATTAAGTTTTTTGTCATTTTAATTATATTTTTTTATCATTTTTGGTAACTTGTAGCCCTTAAAAATTTTTTAAAAAAAACTAAAAAACACTTACTACACCCCGTGTGGGGGGTTTATCATTCCAAGTTTTTATGAGCCATCACTTGTTACCCAAGTTTTGAGAATCATGATTAATCAGGATATTAAATGAACGATATCTAATTGTAATTATTAATTTAATTTAGTTTAATTAATTATATTATAATAATATATACAATCAGTAGTAATTAGGAAGTCAAGCATGGTCATGTTATGGCACAAAAGTATAAGGTAGTACATGAGATATTTTATAGTCGGAAATTTTTGCTTAAAAATTTTGAAAACGAAAATATTAAAAGGAATAATTTAAATTAAATTAATTGTGTGATAGCATTTGGTGGGTTAGAAATCTGGTGAAAATTGGAATATAGTGCCTCCACATTAATTTTAATTTGTAAATATGGATATTGTTTCATTCAATCATGCCAGCAATCAATTATGAATTATCTATCTACAATAATCAGAAAATATGAACTAAGGCTGTCAGAGTATCCAACGCAGTGCAATTCACAATAGGGCATGCCAAGTGTTATGCTTGAAGGCTTCATGTTTAAAATTTAATATTAGATATACGAAAGTTTTAAAGTTATAATAAGTTTTATAATTTTTCTAACATTTCTTTTTGTTAGATAATTTCTATTTCTATATGGTATTGTATAGTTTTTGACATGAAGAAGCTGCATTCATATTTTAAAAAAGTTACATATTTTTAAACATATTTTCTTACAAGTAAGTAAATTATATATGATAAATAATTAGTATTTTTGTCGATCCAATACTTGGAAAATATATTACTTGGATTTTCTTAGTACTTGAATGGGCAAAATATTCTTTTTTAAAACTTCTTTTCCCCGCAGATTAAAATGAGCTTAATCCTCATAAATTTCATTCCTAACCTTGTTCCTGTTTACTCCTATGAGGTTGAGACTTTTTTTTTTTGTTTCAAACAAAACGACAGGACCTAAATTTTGATGACATAAATAATCTTACGCACGGTTGTTTGTGTACTTCTTGTTCAAATTTCAACTTCAAATGATGAAGTAACACCCAATTAACATTTATTTGAAAAGGGAAGAAAAATAAAGACCGAAACACGAAGTCGTCCATCTTTCTTCCGAAAACGCGAAACTTGGGTAAACTTTCTTAGTATTTGAGAAGTTAGCATATGACTCATTTCAACTGACTCCTTGTGGCCAAGTTATTGGTCCCACTAAGTCATGTTTCTCTGTTGTTCGCCTTGTACTACTTTGCGATGTCGAGATCTCGGCCATCCAGTCAAGGGGTCAATATTTTGGTATTTTCTTTTAAAAAATGGAATTATAAGAGAAGTAGCGTGGTAGAGAATATGTTTTGTTTAACCTTCGGAAGTTATTTTGTTTAAGCACGAAAAGGCCTCTAATGAATGCAGATTCTTTACAATCAACAAATAAAAGTATAATATTCTTTTTTGACCAACAAGAACACTTCACATAAAGAGAAAGATCAATGTACAATATTTCTTATGCTGATTATTACTACCCAAAAAAAAAAAAATAAAGAGATAGATACAGGAAAACAAAGGAAAAGAAAATGATAGGACTAATCTCTAATCCTTCTTATCTTTATGAGGCTTTTTTTAAGATTTTCATTTTCAAATTGAATGGTTAATAATCAATTAATGATACGTAATGAATGCAAAGAATCTGATACATAATTAGTAATCAATGATCTTCTTATTATGTCTTTTAACATCTTCATTTGTTCTGTTTGTACTTATTATGATAAGAGGGAAAAAAAAGAAGTCTAGTCTAACTAATTGTTTTGTACGTTCATCTCTTGCTGCAGATTTCAATGGAGACTAACGGAGTCCGAAGCCACAATATATATGATGTGCAACAACAATGAGCAAGAACAGAAAAGAGGATAAGGAAGAAAAAGAGGTTTGTTATAGACAACCTTCACTACCCAGAGGAACTATTTGGTTACAGATTCTTTCATCCTTCTCAAGATTAGGGTGCGAAGTTACACCCCCACTTGCCCAATCACAATTCGCCATTACAGCACTTTGTTGAAAGATATGTTGGCTATGTAATAAGTTTGTAAAATTAATAAAAGACCTGACATAAAAATAATATTTGCACTTTAGCTTTTCTTATCATAAAATCATATACTTTGTAATATTTACATTTTGATCCCAAATAATTTTTACATTAAGAAAATTTCCCTCGTTTATATTTACACCACAACCCCAAGCATAATTTTCTCCGAAGCCACACCGCTTGGCCATAGCCCCAGAAAAACGGATTCGGATTCTCTACTTGGCAGATTGACAAGCAGGCTCTGCTTGGCAAAGGAAACGACGTCGTTTGAGTCAAAGATATCAGCTGTTCATTTTATAGCACAATCTGACCGTCCATTTTTTCCTTTCCCCCTTCATACGTCACACTCTGCTTCTTTGTCATTGTGAAGTGCATCTTTAGCACTATCTTCACCTTCTTTAAATCCATTATCCAACTGTAGAGGAAACCTCAAAACCAAGTCAACAACAATGCGGCGAGAACAAACGAGCCCCAAATTTGAAATTGCTAATTTATCTTTGCCATCTATCGAACGAAGATGTTACTGTACTGTCGCTGGTAGTGTACGGTGTTGCTGCTGGCTGCTTCGCTATTGATTTCATATATAGGACCTATATATAAATAATGAAGGAGAACAAATCATCTAGTAAAATGATTAACAGGTACTGGGCAAAGCTTTTGTGTCTTTTGCTTGAGTAAAATGCTCTTATCTTATCTTAAGGATTTCTTACATCTTAATTAAAAAAAATTTTTGTAGGTCTCTCCTTTCTTTAAACTATGGTGTTCTTGCTAATTTGCAATGACTATCAAATGATTGAAAGGAAAAGAGATGAAAGAACAGAGTGATACGGCTAGCCAATGAAGTCTATTTCTAAACTTTATAGGAGTTTAGCTAGAATGTGAGGATTTGCATCTTGTTAAGCTAACTGTATCACCAAGTTTTTATGCAAGTAACCCAATAAATCTTATGCTCTATCTTTACTCACCAAATTCTGTGTCTGGAAATGGAAAACTCAATTGTCTAAGTTGCGATGAGATGAGCCATCTTTTATGTATAGTTACATTTTCCACACTACATAAAAGAAATCTAATATATGGCTGCATCTAAACATGATCATATCATGATTCTAGATTTTTTCTCTATGAAAAGCATCATTTGTTAAATCCAAATAACAGTAAGAGTTGGCATTTTAATCTAGTGAATTATATTGTTATTAGGATTGTCGTTCTCCAAAGATAAAAATGCATCACTTTAAAGGCTAGTGCATCTAAAAGCAACACAGAAATACACTTTAATGACAAGGGCTTTGGTGCATGATCTTTTCTATTCGTAATGTTGATTCTTTTTCCTTATTCTTGAATGCAGTTGCACATACAATGCTTCATTGATGGAAATTACTTTTGCTCTTAGTGTCTTTCATGTTTTATATTAAATCCATTGATTCCTTGATGATCTAACCTTAACTTCATTGTTCTTGTGACAGTGGAGTCGATCTATCTGTATTTCTCATTATTAAGTCAATCTTTCCCCAACAGTGACTTTTAGGTGAGAAAATGAAAGTGTGATGTTGGCTGAAGATCTTGAAAGGGAAGGGTGTGTATACTACTAAGGCCTCTTTTTTATAAACGTGAATAATACATAGAAATCCAGCCCGTAGGAATTCTCATTTTATATTGGCAACTTTTTCCACAACTAGAAGGAAAGTAATGGGATAGATGATGCATGTTATGTTGCAAAATTTTTAATAAATGATATTACCAGCAGGTTACTGTTAGATAATTAAATGCATTACCTGGGTTAGTTTGCCGCTAAATGAAGATGAAGAAGAAGCTCGCATAACGTCACTTTCTCGTTCAGAACGATGGTTTTATGCAGCTTTAATGGAGGGCCATATATGTTGCAGATGAACGGCTAGATCTTCTATAGGTTCATGCGGCATTTTACCTTCCATGAAGCACACCATTTCATTAATATAAAATGGTGCGTTTTGCATGCAAAGCACGCTGTGCTTGTCACCTTAAAAAGTAGAGGATCTCGTCGCCAGAAAAACTCATCCAGATGAGCTCCTCCTTCAACCTCATACAATTGACAAACCAAATCCCATTATGAGCAATCCGATGTTGCTGCTGATCATGTACCGAATCTGATGCTAAAATTTAGCTTTGTGCCTCTCACAAGAAATTTCACCCTTCCCTACGTTTTGCTCCCTGTATACTTGAGATTGGAGATGGGTCAGTCCAAAGCCAAGACTTCGATGTTTCCATATTCGACTTTGTTTTTTATTTGATCCGATTAGCTCTCCAAATCAGAACCCAGACTCCGAAATCCAATCTTTTTCTTTCTTTTTTTTTTGACCATATTGAATCTAGGGTTTGGCAACTCTCCTATTTGGTTAACTTTTTTCTTATTCTTTCCACCACTTCGATGCTAAGAACGACTTTGTCGCGGTCAACTCTGTTATGGCCGGAGATGGCCCTGGTGGTCCCCCCGCTTCCGAGATAGGCGTTTCGGGGTCCAGGCATGGAGTTCGGTCTCACAGGTCGAGTTCGTTGTGGAGGGAGAAAAAGTGTAGTGAAAGGAGGACACCGTCAATGAAGAGTTGGGTTGGGTTGTGGGAAAGATGGCTTCGGACCATATAGAACTCAAATTCGGTGAATTGCAGTCGTTGCTTCTTCTTCTTCTTCTTCTTCTTCCACTGCTAGATGGACTCAAAGAGTTTAAGATTGTGGGTTGTGTGTTTTGGTGTCCATGGAGATTTCAAAGAGAGAGAGAGGGAGGAGGAAGGAGAAGGTGGGGATAATGGCATTTGGGAGAAGTGGGACCGAGGCGGGGGAAGCATTTGGAGTGTTTGTATAAATTATGAATCTTACTGGAGTAAATTGCAAATTAAAAGACAAGAGTTATATTTTAATGGAGAAAGTTAGTGAGGCTAAAATATAGATAACCGCGGGCTTCTTTTTATTTTGTCTGCCTTTTTTAAGTTGGCCCGGTTGATCTGTGGCACTGAGGTGGTGCTGTAAGAATAAGCCATATGTATAGTTCACTTTTACACTAGGTACTATCTTAACATTTAAAATAATATATATATATATATATATATATATATGTATATAATTTTCATGTTAACCCAAAAATAAACATTGTTAAGTATCTTAATAAATTTCATTTAGAAAAAATTATTTATAAGATGAAATTAAAATTTAAAAACCTATTTTAAAATGCTTTAAATTAGACTTAATTATAAATTTGAAAATTCACTTGGTCTAATAGGCTTAGTCAGAGAAAAATGAATATAAGCCTAAAAAATAAAATCTAATTAAAAAGTAAGCCTAGGTTTGGTTTTTTCTTGGTTAAATCTAGATTAGCCCAAAGGCCTGAACTAAATTTTTATAATATATTAATTATAGTATTAAAATATTTTCAATCTAGAATAGTTCAAAGAATTGTGTTTGTATGATTTATTTGATTTTTTTATTTATAGTATTTTGTTTTTCAAACTAGAGTTCTTAACTTAGTTTTTAATCTTTCCATTTTTTTAAATTAAATTCTAAGAGTGTATTTTAAAAATAAGAATAAGAAAACATTTTTGTATTTAAGTAGAATATTATAAATTTTTAGCAAATCTAAAAGAAAAGATAGATATAAAAAACAGATCTATTATCTAAATTCAAAATGTCTTTTATAAAAACAAAAACAAAAAAAAGGGCCAAGCAGGCCATGCTGGCCTTTTTTCTTCTTTTTCAGGTTGAGCCAAGCTTGAATGAAAAAAAATTGGGTTATGTCCATGCCACTTTCTACAACAATTAAAAAAAAAATACTCAGGTTATTTTTATATATTATTTTTATATAAATCTAACTCGAAATCAAGCCTACTTCAAACTTAAACTCTTTTAGGATAATAAATAGTAAATAAAATTATAATACCATGACACTATTTTAATCATAAAGAAAAAAGAATCCACTCGTCATTCATTGACGACGCCTCGACCAAGTGCAAGCTCTAATGGGTGAATCACATTCTTCACAAACGCGCCCAAAGCAGCGTACTCTTCAAACGCCCTAACGTCCACCTTACGCCAAATAAACTCTGGTCAGAATAGTCAAAAGCACCCTCGGCAGC
Source organism: Erythrophleum fordii (assembly GCA_032878935.1). Lineage (NCBI taxonomy): Eukaryota > Viridiplantae > Streptophyta > Magnoliopsida > Fabales > Fabaceae > Erythrophleum > Erythrophleum fordii. The sequence goes on from JAVQMF010000026.1 coordinate 10,674,390, forward strand.
CGCCACTTGTCGTTCACTGCCTTCTTTAGTGCAATCTCAACCATTAAACAAAATCCATTGAGGAGGAAGAACCACGTCATCCTGAACGAAGGCTCAAGCTGCCTTATGTAGTACATGATCAGCTCGTGCATCACCGTCAACACCACAAACGTCCCCATAACCACTGGCAATGGGGCCCACCTTGGGCCAGTAGGTCGTAGGATGCTAGTAACCATGTGGTTCCATCCTGACCCCAGAAGTCTTGGAATGAGATGGCGAGGAATGGGTTGTTCAACTGCAGCTCTAGCTCCATGTCGATAATGGCTCGAGCCATGGCTGTTGCTATGGCTAGGTTTAGCTCAAGTAGAAAGTATACGTGGAAGCAATATAGACCCAAGATGAGCTTTGGGTGAATATAGTCACTATAGTCATAGATCTTCACCAAAATGGCCACAATTAGACCTTTTATGGCATACTGTAAAAGGGCCATGTACAACTTTCTAGGCATAATGGAACACAGGTTTGTTTCAATCTGGGAACTTCTTAGTTCCTCTGATGGATGGGGATGTGGGTTTTTCCATTTTGATCAAAACGTTTCGAGGGATTGGATCTGGGAAAGTTTAGATCTATGAGCCTCTTTTAGACGTGGATTCTGTTGTTGAATGATCTTAATGGGAAGACAAGCCAGAGCCACAAACGTCCCAAGGAGATTGATGGGTCGTCGGAGTTCAGAGGGCCTTTGCCAAAAGCGAAGAGCAAGAGCTTGAAGTTTGCAAGCCAAGCAACGAAGCACCCTGTGATGCCTATGAAATGTACAGAGGAAATGTTGAGAGGGAGGAAAAGGAAGAGGAAGAGGAAGATAATGGGAATCACACAGAGAACCCTTCTTGTGCCTTTTGGGATTATTTTGCCGATCCAATAGCAATAGCATAAAGATATGTACACTGCAAGCCATACCTTGGCTAGGTTCATCACCTCATTCACACCCTCCATAACAACGAAAATTATTGTTTGACCCTAGCAATGTCTGCAGTTGTTAATATTGATACTAAGAGAAGTACTGATAGGATTAGAGTGAAACGCAAGGCAGAGGAAATTAAATTCTCTTTTCCCCACAAAGATTATCGATGAACTTGATCTCATTAATTGGAAAGACCACATTAAAAGTTCTAGGTTAGCTGGTGGACTTAACAAAATCCACCCACCCACCTAAACAAGGAAAAGAAGACCTTGTTCCTTGCACATGTTGAGTAAATTATGATTAAAGAAGGATTTGAAAAGCAGGGGAGTGTACGCTTTAATTATATTGTTTAGCAGAAAATTTAGTCCTGGCAAAATTCTAGAATATCCTGACCAAAAAAAAAAAAAAAAGGAATGAAAAAAATATGAATATGAATACACCAAAATGGTCAGTTGGGATGCATATTAACTTAGAGATATCGTCTTCTTTTTCCTTATTTTTCCAGATTCCTCTCATGGTTTGTTTGAACGAACTACATATAGATAAAGACCAAAGACGGAGGTGAGATAGAGTTTTAATGGGAAAACATTCCCATTCCTTTGATGCATGATCTCAATAGGTTTGTTATAAAAATGTAGTGGTTGGAATAAAGATTCCCTATGATTTTGTGGCAAACATATTAGATTTGTTGGATCTTATATGAAACTAGAAGACTGATTTTAATATTAGAATAAGAACCATACCTCTAGTTATCATAGAAACAAGTTAAAGATTGGATCTTTTTCTCTATCACCCTATGCTTAGACAAGCGACTTTTAATAGGATTAACACTTTTAAAAAAATAGGGTTAAATAGGAGATTTAACTCTGGTTAAGGATGTTTTATTGAGCCTTCCTATTATAGGCTTTAATAAAACTATCAGCTCACACTTTAATTCGCTCACCAAACCCTTTTAATTAAATGTGTGCTAAAATCCATTATTTTGATGATCACTTAATTAATAATTGGGCTTATGATAAACTTTTAATGGACCATGATCAATTCAATTTTAAAAATATTAAAAGAATTAATATAAGCCCACATAAAAATTTTTCTATATTCTCCCACTTGAGCCACATTAATTTGATTTTAAAAAAAATTATTTTATTTTATAAAATGACTGCTAAGTTGATGAAATAACAAAAACTTTATTAAGCACTTTATTTAGAAAATAATGGTTCTAAGAAAGCACATCATACACAATTCGGTTTAACATAACTACCAATAAGGGATAATGACGATTATCGTGCCTTTTAATGACATAAGACTAATCCATAATTTTAAAAATAATGGTCCTAAATCAATGTTAATTACAACAAAATCCATAATTTTAAAATAGTAATACCCATAACAAATGAACGAAAATCGCATTCAAGGTATATTGAGTGGTCCTTCTATTAACAAAAGTTAATGAACTCAAGCGGTGGAATTTGTAGCTTCTATGTCTCTTTTCTAACTCCAAAATAGAAAATTTTCAACCAAAAACAAGAAATACAAGTATAGATTAGTGAATAAATTGTTAAGAACATCATAGATGCATAATTTGATAAATATATATATGTTCATGCATATGAAGGAGTGAACACCTCATATGTAGCCAATCATGTTTTATGCATAGGATGTAAGCAATCTTTCTCCACTCTTCTTCCTTCTTTAAGCAAGGGACAATCTGAAATTTCTAGAGTACGGGGGAGACCCTCCTTTAGCTAGCATTGGAGTCCAGGATAATGATGAAGACAAAATTCTTTTAGAATGGGCAAGCGACAAAGGCCTTTATAGTCAAACGTTCTAATATTTGAACACTCATAAAAGTTGAGTGAAGTAAGAGTAGGTGGCCGCAATTTTGGTTTAGGAATAGATTCCAAATCTACGTCTTTAATACACAAATATTGTAGAGAACTATGATTCAATCAAGGGCCAATAAGTTTCAGGCATTTATAGATATCAAGGAACTTAAGATTTAAAGGCAAAACCCCTCAAGAAATGATTTTATTAGTGGAAAATTATTTATTATTAGTTTTGTAAAAGAAGGAAAGAAGATGTGCTTGCATTCTAAACTCTCCTAACGCAAAATGCAAAAAAATTCTAGTTTTGGAGCAAATAATCCTTCATTTTCAAATGATTTAAATTGATATCCAAAATTAAAAGTCATGGGACATCATAGTTGTATCTGTTTGAAATAGATATCATTTCAAGATTACTATATATAATTAATGTCAATGCCCAAGTTATGTAGGTAATTGCTCTTTCACCTAGGGCAGTTACATCTTCATATTTTCCTTCCTCCCATCCCTTCATTTCAAGGATCCAAATGGCATAATACAAAAGCTATTTTCAAATCATTAATAAGGTCATGCATAACATCTCTACTTGATAGTTTAAAAAATAACCTCGAGAATAGATGATGTAATAGACTCCCAATTGCCTTTAAGGCCAATGGCAACTCTTCAAAATCAGAGTTTGAATGAGGAGCATCTCCATTACAGAATGCATCATTTAGTTGATGAGCTTTAAACATTAGTTCAACATAGTACACAATGTAATTGGGTATGCACGATAAGCGAAATTGAAGCAAATACAGGGTATATGGACACTTCATTTCCAAATCTATAGTTAAAATATGAACATCAGGGTGGATGGAGGAATCTTCTACAAGATAAAATATTGTATTAAAATCAAATAAAGGGATAATATTTTTTAAATAAGTTCTATTTTATATGATTTACCTTGTTTTCTAATATAAACTAATCTCATATTAAAAAAAATCTATTGATAATTTGATAAGACAATTTATTAAATATAAAATTAATAAGAGATGGGAGAGTTTGAGACAAGACAAATGAAGGAGCAAGTGGAAGAACATTATAGAACAAAATAGAAAACATATTTTAAAAAAATTAGAAAGAGTGAATATTTAAAAAAACAGTTAAAGAATGAAAAAATAAACAAAAAAATTGAGAAAAGTGAGTATATTTACTATTTTAGATTTTAATCTATTAACATAATATTACATGGAGAAGTATTTTTTAACTTTTCAATTTCCTAAATTTAGGTAAGATTTTTTTCTATAAATTTGTCATTTTTAATTTTACTATTCTAAAAAACTTTTAGAATTATTAAAATAATATATTGTACTTAAAGAATAAGTAACAATTGATAATATTTTGTTATTTAAAGTATGAAATATATTAAATTAGTATAAACTATTAATTGTATTATCATATTTTTTTAACACGTGTAAATTTTATTTTTCAATGAACCTTATATCACTTGTATTTGCTAAGAAGGGTCATATAAAATAATTTTATATACATATATGCCAAAAACAAAAAAGGGAGAATAGAAGGAATCGGGCCTATGATGAAAATGGGCACTAGAAAGACAGCAGTTGAAATTCATGGAAAGGGAAACTTGAATAAAGTTTCATACCATTCATTATATAAATTTATTTTTGTCTTATATAGTAATACTTAAATTGACTTTTGAATGCAGAGATTTAATGTATGATTTATAACTATTGCTTTCTGCAGACATATATGTTCTAAATTTTGAATATATTTGAAAGCTTTGAAATACATCTTTACATTTTCAACTTGTTTATAGTTTTTATTCCACTTAAAATATTTTGAAATGCTACTTTTTAGAAATATCAACTTTATTTAATAAATCAAAAACATGTACAGATAGGAAAAAAATCATATCATACCACTTTGGTCCTACACCACTCCAATAAAAAAAAAAAAATTGGACCACGGCCAAACTTCAACAAAAATGAACCAATCCCATGGGGCATAACACATCTTATTATCCGCGAAGTGAATATACTATATAGTGAGACAACGTATGCACTTCCAATATGGTTCTTAAACTTGTTAACAAAAGTACTCTTCATAGTAGCATGAATACCATATTCCTGTGGGTGCAACCAAAAAGCTAAACATAAATCTTGAACAACAACAAAATTAAAACTATGATTCTCCACAACATGATCAACAATTTGAAGTATCAAGTGTTTGAATCAAATTGTGGAAGTTGTCATGACCCAAACTTCGAGCCATAACCAACACTTAAACTAAGCCAAGTAAGATTGGGTCAACCTAGTAAGCAGACAACTCATTCAATACTTATGCTTTTATATAAACATGCGTACAAATAATTAAAGGTTGCCAAAAATTCAACAGCACTTCCAAAAAAAAAAATTGGACATCCCAACCCTGTAAATTCAATACAGCTTAATACATTTCATTTAAAAAATTCATTAATATCTTATACCTTTGAATTCTTGCCATAATACAATATAGTATATAAGTTTTTCAAAATATAATCAAATATCATTACAATGGTTATTATATGGTCTACAAAGAAGTATAACATCCATATGAATCAAAATAATATAACACCTAGTAGCTAATGTGTCTTGGAGTCTCCTGCACAACCTAACTGACCAAAATATCATACCATGTGTGTTTGGGAGGCACACAAATCTCAGAGTACCTCAATCTACTTTTTTATGTTGATATGAAAACATACAAGGAATAGAGGTAAGCCTACCAAGGATTTAGTGAATGCATAAATAACAAATTAAGCAGAAAAGGAAACAAATATGTTTATAGTTTTTCGTAATAAATTACTTAGACAAATAATTGACTAATATATATATATATATAATTAAATTATGTTGCAGGCTATCAGCAAAAGTGTAATTTAAAATTAAAGAAAATAAGATGGAATGGGTATCACATGAAAGAATTATAATCAACTCTGAGTACTGTCACATAAGATTCAATACTATCATTAATGCTACTGCACAGTATCACAATATTATTATCATCACCAAGTGCTGCCACACAGCATATATTTTACAATATATCCAATATAAGTATCACTGAATGCCATCACCAATGATTATTCATTATCTTAACTAGATACACCTAGGTCGTTATCTTTACTAACAGTTATAAGATTCTAACCAAATTCCCATATGAAATTTTGAAATGAAAATCGTTCAAATAAATTATGTATTAACCAACAATTAAATAAATAAATAAAAATTGGATCAAGTAAAAGAAGAAATTTAAATAAAATAAAAAAAATGAATCAACAAATTTATATAATGAAATTATAAATAAAAGTCATTCATCATCTCCCCAATATAATAACCATATATATATATATATATATACACTTTCACATGCATATTTTGATTCACATAAAGTTTAAAAAGTAAGATTTGTTTCCCCATCAACACGGATAAGAGAAATCACAAAATATGAAGTTTGGGTTAATAATATATAAATATAAAGAAAAAAAGACTATTATTTTGCTATCTATATACTCACTTGTGGGAATTGATTGTAGAGATTCCAAATTCCTAAAATTTGAAGAGATCTCCAATTAAAAGAGTAGTTTCAATGTCACCTATAATTATAATGAACATAAGAATATTACCTTGCTTACTTCATTAGCTTCTAATATATTCAATTTAATTAATTTTATCCTCTAACACTTAAGCCCACAATTATAGTTTAAATTTTCTAATATTGGATTTTATAAATTAATTCCCACAACCCAATTTAAGCTTCTAAAATTTAATTTGAGCTTATAATATATTTTAAAAAGCTTAAATGAGCAAATTGAAAGTGCTAATTCATACCTTAGAGGATTAAATCAAAAAGCCCTAATTTAAGAAGCTTCCCATGACTAAAATGAAGAAACAATCAGTAACTAAGGTTTTGGATCATCATTGGCATAAAAATAGAGCAAGAATAGAAGTTAAAATTAAAGAAAAGGCAACCCAAACACAAGAGGAAAAAGGAAGAACAAAAATGGAAAGAAAAATAAATAAATAAATATGGAAGCTAACTATCCATGGCTTCTTTCCTACAAAGTCCAGCCAAAACACGTCATTGAAACTACTTTTGGTCACCTGTAGAATGACAGCACAATGTTTTGTGGTGGGGAGCAACTACAAGCACAAAACAAAGAAAAAGAAATGAAAAGAGGCATACAGGAAGCTTTAGAATATCAAAGAAAGAGAAGGAGGAGATTTGGGGGGGGTACGCTGCACCTGATGGAATAATAAGAAAGGATATTATATTATAAAGGGAAAAAAGAGAAATTATAAAAAAGCATCGAAGGGTTTTTTTTTTCCTAATGTAATTTATCTAATACTTATAAATTTTTTTTTACATGTCTAAAAGTGAAAATAAAAATCCCATAATTATCTAGAGTTTTTATAACAACCTATTTTAAAATTTTGGGATATAAAAATATCTTAAATAGCTATAAAATGATTGTCAAAATAATTCTTTAAAATAATTTTAAAAACTCTATAATTATTTTAAGATTATCTAAATATTATATTCATCCTAAAAATAATTTTTTTTAAAAAAATTAATTAATTTATTTATTGTTATTATTTTAATTTGAGTTACTACAATCGCACGCAAAGATCCTACCTACCACTAATATGATTGGTGGTGTTGGCAAGACTATTATAGCTAAAGAAGCAGTAAAGAAAGTGAGGGAAGAAAAGTTGTTTGAAAAAGTGACTCAAAAATTGAGGGAGAAATTGCTGAGATGGTAGGAATGAAACTCGATAAGGAAAATGGAAGCATGAGAACTTGCTGTCTATATGAAAGTTCGAAGATAAAGTAGAATTTACTCTTAATATAAAAAATTTATGGGAGAAAATATTTGAGTGTTCTTACTGAAAAATCCTTTTTGTGTAACTTTTTTTTTTCTCTAAGATTAATTTTTTTATTAATATATGAATTAGTATTAATCATTTGCTAAATTGATTAATATACACTATGCAGTGATATTGAGTAATTAATATTTGATTGATACTATTTAAAATGGATTAAGTTTTATAATTGAAGAACTCGTAATAGATTAGTTTATCTATGAATCTATTTAAAAAATAAAAGTCTAATTCACAACTTAGAAATTAAGAATCCTATATATGTTGGGGAAGGTTATTTTTGTTATTTACATGTAATCTACACACACATATATGTATATATATGAAGGAGTATCCCTGTCGTAACTATGGTAAGGCAATGCAAGTTGTTTCTCTCTCTCTCCTCTTGTTAGATTTCTCTAGCTTCTCTATACTCCCTTTGCTTCTCTTGGCTAGGGTTGCAAGAAGCCATGAATCTAAATACAAGTTCAAGTATGTTTCAATGATTTGCTTGATTATCTCTCCCTTGTGCAAGTTAGCATTTAATACGTCGTCTATAGAAAGCAGCACTTCCTTTTCTTCCCTTCATCAACATCATTCTAACCCAGAATTAATGCATTCCCCTCCCCCCTCTTGTTTTTGTGAGAACTTATACAAGCTTTGATTATGAATGGAAGAAGCATTTCAAAGAATTTCAAACATATCAACAAATTATAGAGAAAAATAATTTCTTGGAAAAAGTCAATTTATCAGATCTTAGTCTAACATTAGGATTTTATGACTTGAAATGAAATCACCTAATTTAATCTATGGGTTGATGAGATTGCTAGCCCTTGCTTTGTACCAAGTAATAAGTGCATAATACATATATGAATTATGTAAATATACTGTTTAAAAACAAAGATCCTCTAGCAAACATAATTGTAATCAATAAATATCCTTTCCAAAACAAATTTGTTTTGACAAACAGAATTTAAACAATTGACCTTTTGAAAAATAAAGAACACATAACATAAAAATATTACACCATGATTTAGAAGTTCATATTCAAAAATTGAATCCTACCCACAAAGCAACGGACATTTTATATGTAGTGGATAATCTCCATACAATCAAGAAGGCATTGAAGCCTTTACTGACCCCTAATACAACATATAAACAAACCATCACATTCCACAACCCAAATCCAAGGAAAACTTCCCAAACTTTTATAAACCTTACACTCGAATTTTTCTCAACTAAGAACCCAAAAAACTCTTTACAACATAAAGGCCACTGTGGTCTTTACAACCTTACCCAAAGGCAACCTCAAACAACTGTATTTTTAACTCAAAAAAGGATGAAAGTCAATGCTCGCAAGAGCTCCTCACAGATTCAACTTCTAAAAGGGTGTATGAAACCAATGAACAGTACAATAATAACAAAATGTTGATCTCAAAGATTGTCAATAAGAAAATATATTTTAGCAGCTTTGAATGCATTTTGTCATCTTGATCTTCAATGTTTGATCTTGGCTTCTTACCTTTGAGCAGAAATTTATTTTTCTTCGAAGCACATTAGGTTTGAACTCATGTTCTGCCCCTTCTCCTCTGGTTTTTTGTTTTTAATAAGAAATATGGACCTAATGCAAAAGGATTACTTGTTAGAATATATGACGACTAAGAAAAGACATATATTGCCTTTTAACATTTGGCTCTAGTACTTTGTCCACTATAAACAAAGAAAAAATTACGTTTAAAAACTAAAAGAAAAAAAAAATATTTTTAAGGATGGTTACTATTATATTCAATGGTTTGTTGTTACATTCAATAATAATCATTCTAAAATAAATAATAACAGGCGTTTAAAAATAAATATCTTTTCTTTTTAGTCTTTTATTATAATTCTCCCATAAACAAAAGTTAAGTGGGCTTTGTAAAACACATAATAATAAAATAATAAACTTAGTTGGCTTCTCCATAACCAAGTATTAAAAGATTTTAACCAAAATAGGGAAAATAGATTGCAATCTGGTCTAGTTTCAAAGCATGGTTCAACAAAAATGCATCTCGTGTGTCAAGAGCCTCATCTTTTGTTGAGGTTTGGATACAATATTACAATGAGTCAATGTATGATGATATATGCAAACATGGACGTTCAGGTAATTAAAATAGAAGTCACCTTCAAGCTGAGCAATCCCCTCTAATTCCTTATAGGTGTTAATCTAGCAAAGCACTGGAGTCTCACGATCTCTATGGTGAAAGAGAAACAGTAGTGCATCTCTATGTTTCCAATCTGAGTTCTATATCAAAAGAGTCTGCCATCTTCATTGCATAATACGTCAGAGCTCGTCAAAGGAAAGAAAGGTGAGTTAGGCTATGTCCACAGCAGTAAAATTTAGTAAGCAAACAATGCAATATATCTTATATTCTAAATATACAAGTTCATATATGTGTGAAGGAGAGGGAAATTTTGATAGTATTTTTCGAAAAACAGAGTTCATTGATAGCAAAGGCAAAGGCTTGGAAGTTTCACCGCGTGCATTTGTTACAGCTAACAATGCTTCCTTAGTGGTTTGTTTCCAATTCTAATTTATTTCTTTTCCTTAAAAGCTATCGCCATTATTTATTATTTCTATTTGTTTTCCATAAGTCACCTTCCCTTGTACATCATCGACAGGATATGCTACCATTCCAAGTTTTTACGAACCATCATCTATTACCCAAGAACCTCTACATTTGAAAGTCCTAATTAATCAAGATGTTCAATGAACGATGTCATAAATTTTATACTAATTTAGTTAATTTTTTCAGAGAAACATAAATATTCTTATGTTTTAGTTTTATTTATTATCCAAATAAAAAGATTATGTAATATTCTTATATTGAAACAAACAAACAGAAAAATGTTTTGTTATGAAATTAGTTTTTCAAATAAAAATTTTGAGAAAATTAATCTGCTGATTTTTATAGTTTATCTTAATTTTTAAATTGGTCCTTATATTTTTTTCCCCTCAAATATGTCTATATACTTTCTAGCTATAATTGATTTATGTCATAATTGTCACGACCCAAACTTCGGGCCATGACCGGCACCTAGACCAAGCCAAGTATGATTGACCTAGCCTAGTAAGCCTGGTAACTCATTCAATGCCCATACTTTTATATAAGCATACCTACAATAATTAGAGGTTGCCAAAAATTCGGCAGCACCTCCCCTAAAAATTGGACATCCCAACCCTGCAAATTCAATACAGCCCAATACATTTCATTTCAAAAATTTACTAGCATCTTATATCTTCGAATTCTCGCCACAATACAACATAGTACATGAGTCTTTCAAAATATAGTCAAATGCTATCACAAAGATCATTATATGATCTACCAAAAATGTGTATATATATATAACATCTTTGTGACTCAAAATTAATATAACACTTAATAGCCAATGTATCTTGGAGTTTCTACACAACTCAACCGATCAAAATATCCTACCATCTACGTCTGGGTAGCACGCAGATCCCAGAACACCTTAATCTACTTTATGCTGATCTGAAATATGACAAAGGAAAAGGGTAAGCCTACCACTGGCTTAGTGAATGCATATATAACAAAATAAGTAGAAGGAGAAATAAATAGATTTAGAGTTTCTCACAATAAAGTGCTTAGACAAATAAAAGAAATTATATTGCCTTTAATTGTTGTTTATATATATATATATATATATATACTTTCACACATATAACTTAATCCACATAAAATTAATAAATAAATAAGATTTATATCCACAACAACGCAAATAAGGCAAATCATAAAATAAGAAGTTTAGGCTAACAATATATATATAAATATAAAAGTAAAAAAAAAAGCTACTATTTTGCTATCTATACACTCACCTGTGGGGGCCAATAGTAGGAAACCCAATTTCCTAAAATTGAAGGGATTTCCAATTTGAAAGAGTAGCCTCACTATCACCTAAAATTATATTGAACATAAGAATATCACCTTAAATTACTCTATTAACTTCTAATATGTTCAATATAATTAATTTCACCATCTAACACCTAAATCTATAATTATAGTTTAAATTTTATAGTTTACTATAATCCCTAGATTTTAGATTTCACAAATTAATTGGCACAATCAAATTAAGCTTCTAAAATTTAATTTGAGTTTAAAATATATCTTAAGGAGCTTAAATAAACCCATAGGAAGTATCAATTCATACCTTAATGGTTTAAATCAAAAAGCCCCAATTTGAGAAGCTTTCCACGGCTAAAATGAGGAAGCAATGAGCAACTATGGATTTGGATTCCCATTGGCATAGAAATGAAGCAAGAATGAAAGTTAGAATCATGGAAAAGTAACCCCACGCACAAGAGGAAAAGAAGAACAAAAATGAAGCATTAAGCAAAAGAAAGAAGAAGGAAATGGAAATGGAACTTACTAACTAAGAACCCCCCTCATGCGACAGCCAAGGTCTTCCGAGATGGGTCACTGGAGCAGGAAGGTGGGAGGGCCATTGTAGCGTGAGGGACGACTGGTGAATGGTGAGAAAACAGAAGAAAAAAGAGAAAGGGACGAGATGAAGGAGCTTGGCAGAAGGCTTCGAAGAAAGAGAAGAAAGGGAGGGTGTGAGACGTGCTGCAGCAGTAAAGAATAAGAAAGAAGAAAAAGAAATCATATTTTAAGGGAAAAAGCAAAAATTATAAAAGATGCCCAGAACTTTTCTAATGGAATTTATATAGGACTTAGAAAAGTTATTTTTACATCACTAGAAATAAAAATAAGGACCCTACAATTATTTAGAATTTTCATGGTGACTTATTTTAAACATTTTGGAACATAAAAATATCCCAATGGATATAAGATAGATTTCAAAATAACTCCTTAAGATAATTTTAAAGCTTTATAATTATCTTAAGATTACTTAAATCTTATATTTATCCTAAAAATAAATTTGTCTAATTTAATTATTTATTTTATTATTATTATTTTAATTTGGGTTATTACAATAATGCCATTAATATTAGACCTATCAAAAGAAAATAAACTTATCAAGTTGGCCTATTTAACACATCAAAAGGAGTCCATCCATATAATTTTGAGATCATATTGGCCTAGTCCATTTAACCCAAGGCCAATTCACATAATCTAACAGTCCCCCCCTCCCCCGGGGCTCTTTTTTTTAACTAATCATAATATTTGAAGAATTCAAATGATGTTTTTTCTTTTGATACAAGAACTAATCATTCAAAATAATATTTGAAGAATTGGAATGGTATTTTTACTTTTGATACCTTCTCTATAGAAAGTAGCATTTCTATTTCTTCATCGGCATCATTTTGACCCACAATTAATGCATCTTTTTTTTTTTTAATGTTTTTGTGAGAACCTAATGCAACCTTTGACTATAAAAGGAATGAGTATTTCAAAGGATTTCAGATATAATGGCAAATTTTGGAGAAAAACAATTTTTTTAAAAAAGTCAATTTATTAGATTCAGGTCTAACACTAGGATCTTGTGACTTCTTAAAATGAGATCACCTTATTTAATCTGTTGGTTGAAGAAATTGATTGTCCCTGCTTTGTGCCAAGTAATAAGTGTATAATAGGTATATGAATTCTGTAAATATATTATCTAAAAACAAAGTTCCTTTAGCAACCTGGATTGTAATCGATATATATTCTTTTCAAACAAAGTTCTTTTGATAGACAGAATTTAAGCAATCAACTTTTTCAAAAATATAGAGCACATAAGGTAAGAATATCACGCCACAATATACAGAGGTTTCCATTCAAAAATTAAAATTTACATCTTCTCTTCAAGCACAAAGCAAGAGACTTTTTATAAGTGGTGAGTAATCACAATACAATCAAGAAGGCACTTAAGCCTATACTAACCCATAATACACATGTACAACAGACTCTTTACAACATGGAGGCCACTAAGGTCTTTACAACCCTATCCAAAGGCAACCCCAAACAACTGTATTTTCTCAAAAAAGGGGGGAAGTTAATGTTGACAAGAGCTCCCCACAAATTCAACTCCTAAAAGAGTGTACGATGCCAGTAACAGCACAAGAATAACAAAACCTCAGAGATTATCAAGAAGAAAACAGATTTTAGACTTTCAATGCACTTTGTCATCTTGATCTTCAATGCTTTCGTGAGTTGTATTTATGGATGAATTTCAAGTTGTTGGAGAGCTTTAAATTTTCTCACCAATCTCCCAACGTTCATATTTTCAGAGCATTAATGGCTTTTGATCTTGGTTTCTACCCTTTGCATTTTTGGCCATGCTGCACCAAACTTCTTTCGAAATTTCATCACTAGGAATTATAGTTTGGTAGCTCGGCTCCCTCTTATTAAGTAGAAATTTATTCTCCTTCAGAGCACATCAGGTCTGCACTAATGTTCTGCTCCTTCTCCTCTGGTTTTGCGTTTTTAATAAGAAATATGGACCTAATGCAAAAAGATTACTTGTTAGAATATATGATAACAAAGAAAAGGCATATATTGCCTTTTTGCATTTGGCTCCTATACTTTTGTACAGTATAAACACAAGGCAAGTGGGCTTTGAAAACTCATAAGAATAAAATAATAAACTTAGTCAGCATCTCCAAAACCAAGAGTAAATATTACAACATTTTAACCAAAACAGGGAAACCAGATTGCAATCTGGTTCAGTTCCAAAGTATGGTCCAGTAAAAATGTATCTCGTGAGTCATGAGCCTCATCTTTTGTTTAGGTTTGGATACAATATTATTATGAATCAATGTATGATGATTTCCAAATTATCAAATGAGATGGAAAATTGAAGTCACCTTTAAGCCGAGGAATTCCCTGTAGTTCCTTAGAGATGTTAATCTATTGCAGTGCACCAGCACACTTTTCCAACCTTGCTAGCCGCATAAAGGAAGATTTCCAAATTATCAAATGAGATGGCAAATGGAAGCATCAAGAACCAAAAAGCATATTCAAATACAGCATAAAAAATACATTGGAATGGAAATTCATATGCCGGAGTAGGTACCTGATTTTTGCTAGGCAATTAGAGTTGGTTATCATCTCATTGATGGTTTGTAACTAAGGTCGTGATCAAACTGTAAGGAGGGGATGTGATGTCTTCCCCTGTGCTCCCATATCATGATCAATAAGCAAAGGATTATGGCCCCAAATGTGAAGAGAACAAGCAAGCAGAAATGATTAGACCTTCCCTAGCAAAGCATTGGAGTCTCACGATCTCAATGGTGCAAGAGAAACAGTAGTGCATCTCTATGTTTCCAATCTGAGTTCTATATCAAAAGAGTCTGCCATCTTCATTGCATAATATATGAGAGCTCGTCAAAGGATACTTAAGCTGTGTCTGCAGTAATTCTGTTGTCCCTTGCTCCTGCCCTCCACAATGCCAAACCCTATAAAATTTCTCCTTTAAACTGACAGTTCAGCCCAGTTGCCAGTCATATTGTCTATAATATCATTACAAGTCCCCAAAGATTTCAAGTAAAAATTAGCGAACAAACAGTCCAATATATCTTATATGCTAAATTTTCTAAATATATAAATTCATATATGTGTGAAGGAGAGGGAAATTTTTATAGTCCTTTTCCAAAACAGAGTTCCTCAAATCTAATGTTTGTAAATCATAAAGTAGACATATTGAATCCGGTAATCTTTTTATTCTAGTGCCTGATAAGCTCGAATAACGAACTTGTTTGGGATTGCCTTTGAGAAAGCAAGTCTCTTGGAAGCTTAACATGCCACTTTCCAACTGTATATGTGACAATTAAGTGTAATGAATTCCCAAACACATTTTCAATTGTTACCCTGGGTACACAATAATAACCTGGATTGAAAATATATTTTTACCATATACTGGTGTAAGAGTGACATTCAATACAAACAAACTTCCTTAAACTCCTGGACACTCTATTCATGTCATAGGTAGAGTAGCAATAGATATTTCTCTGAAGACCAATATGGAGAAAAATTGACAACGAAATGATGTGATTCTCATAATTTAGTTGAAAACTAGAGATGGAAAATGTAATGTGTATGACAAGCCTCATTATATTAAGATTTGGATGAAGAAACGAACAAGAATCTATAAATAGTAAACATGTCAAAAATTAAATATTCAAATAAAAAAATATAAGTCACCTTTAAAATGAGTGATCCCTTTAGTTTAATCTTTTACAAATGCATGATCAGTTCCAACGCACCAACATACTTTTGCCATTGCTGCTAGCCACAGAAAGGAAGATTTCCAGCAATAAAATAAGATAAATTTGAAGTATTGAACAGTCCTGAAAGCATCTTCAAATATGCACCAAGCACTATTTTGGATTGGAAGTTCTGGGGTTGATGTGGATTTTTTTTTCTTATTTTGATTTTTTTTAATGGAGTTATATAAAAGTCAGTTTAAGAAAGAACAAGTTGTGTTTAAAAAAATCATCTGAGTAATTCTATAAATGTCATTATATCAGACCAATCTTTAAAAACAAAAAAACTACTTTTAACCATCAAAAAACTAAAAATGACCTATATAGATATGGCTTTATAATTGATATTATTTGAATGTACTTTTTATTCTATCTTAATTCAGACTTGCCAAAATGCTTAAATTGTTAAAGGTTGTTATAACAGTGTTGCTGATAGTTGTAAAATGGAATATCCTTTTCTAAACTTTTAAAAACACACTGTCATAAATTGTTAACTACTATTGTGTCTGATATGTATATAGTAATTGAGAGTTGTCTTGTCACTTTTATTATTAAGTCTAATACTAATAATTGACTGAAATTGACTTTGGCTAACAAAATTCATGATATAAATTAAGTAAAGACCAAATTGCTTTTCACTTTGAAGCTTTGATTGGCATTATATGGTTTTTAGATTAAAAAAAAAAGGTGCAATATTTATGACTCGCAAGATAATGAATAATAATTAAAATTATAGCCTTGTTTTTCATTAAATTATTGTTCTTTCTTTCAAGTATGATACCAAGTTTATGCTTGATGAAAACTGAAACTGAAAGCTAATAATAGATGAAAAAGAAAACAAATGACTAAAGTTATATGCAGTTTGAGTGTTCTGTATGTTTAACTGTTCAGTTTTGTCGTAGCTTCTGCTATTATTGCTATTTATAGAAAAGAAAATTTCTAATTAACAACTTATTTTTCAAAAGCTCATTTTAGGATTTCATCATCAATATTTGGGCAAGGACGTGAGCAATCTTCCCAAATCATTGTTATTCCGTTCTCATTGAGATTTGGATGGAAAAAGCTGTCATGAAATATGAATGTATATGTAGACAAGAATGTTGAGAGAAAAACTGGAAATCACCTTTAAGTCGAGTGCTTCCCTCTTTTTTCCCCTTAAAAATGGTAATCGGTTCCCCTGCACCAACATACTTGTTGTGCCATCATTGCTGCCGACAGAAAGAAGATTTCAAATTATCCAATAAGATAACAAATTGAACAGTCCGCAACCAACAAGCTGAAAGATCAAGAAAGTACCCCAAAGGTAAGAGCTTGAGCAGTTAGGAATGATGCAATATTATTTCCTTAATTTTAGTTTTCCAGAACCGCATTGGGCATTGAAGAGTTGCATCTGTTATAAGCGCCACAAGCACGGATGTTAAGGCCAATAGTTCTAAGGAGACACTGATCTAATCAAGTCAACGCAAGCATCTTGAAATGCACATGTGCAACATTTTAGATGGAAAACAAACACGCTAGAGTAGCTCATATCATGCATGGGATGCGAGCTTTCCCTGTCTTCCCTATTTTGAATTTGGGAGTCCTGTTCAAGCAGAGGACTGTTGCTTCAAATGTCAAGAGTAAAAGGGGGAATGGGTAGATCCTCCTGGGCTTGGGATCTTGAGCAACCCAGTAAATTGAGCAAATGATAATATTCAAAATGAAAAGAGACAATGCAAATATTTGAAAGCAAATGGATATGCAGGAAGAAGTATCACGTCACATGCAACCAACTCATTATGCGTAATCATACATTTATGGATCTAAATATGTATGACAAATACTAGTTTATTAAATCTTGAAGCACAATTTTTTTTAAGCAGTCAATAAGGTCTGGGAG
Source organism: Erythrophleum fordii (assembly GCA_032878935.1). Taxonomy (NCBI): domain Eukaryota; kingdom Viridiplantae; phylum Streptophyta; class Magnoliopsida; order Fabales; family Fabaceae; genus Erythrophleum; species Erythrophleum fordii. The sequence continues at coordinate 10,692,133 of JAVQMF010000026.1, forward strand.
AAATAGTTCTTCAAACGGTCTTTTACAAACATTAGTTTATTTTCACTCTGAAGCTTTAATTAGCACTGCATTGATTATTAGAAAAACACCTTTTTAAAAAAAATAATTATGACTATCCAAGATACTTCATAACAATAAAAAATTCAAACTATACTATATTCTTTTAATTAAACAATTACATGAAGTTCTTTTATTAATGCATGTATGGACAATCAAGAAAATAATTGAAAATATAAATCTGATAACGACTTGTATGGACAATGAATGAACTGCTAATAACGTCATAAATGCATAATTTGATAAATATATAAGTTCATACATATGAATGAGTGGGCACCTCATATGTAGCCAATCAAGTTTTATGCTGGGAATTGAGCAATCTTTCACCAATCTTCTCTTTTCTCTGAACAAAAGACAATTCAAAATTTCTAAAGTAAAAAATTAATTGGGGAGACCACTACAAAAAATTGCATATTTAACGTCGGTTTTCCAACGTCAATCACAGCCACCGACGTTAGTTTTTGCAGCTGGAACATGTTTAACGTCTGTTACCTACAACTGACGCTAAGTATTTGTTAAAATTTTTTAATCAAATAGAACAATTACTTTACCAATTCTCATCCCGCGCTATCCCCGTGCTTTGCCGCTCACTGGTAGCCCCAAATCCCTAGACCCCAAGTTGCTTCCCTCACTTTTCCAACAAAACTCTGAATCTGTCGCTGTGAAAGTCGAAGTTCCAGCTTTCCTTTTACTTGAACTCAATCCATTCATCTCACTTTATTACATGTTGCTCCTGACGTGTTGGGTGATTATCATTCTCGTTTTGAGCCAGTTGAAGTCATTCGCGTTCTGAGCCAGTTGAAGAGGATTCGTTGAAGGGATTGTTGTGAATAACAAATTTCAAACTGCAGTGAGGAGCCCCAGAATCCCATCGCGTTCGTCTTGCTGTGACCCTCTTCTCGAACCCTCTACGAAGCACAACCTGGTCGCATTTTCGTTTGAAGGAGACTGAAGAAACGTCTGCACCTGCTCCTAACAGTCTTTCTTCGAAGTTCTACTGAACAGGTCGATCCTCCCTTCCCTTTTGTTTAGCAACTTATTCGTTGGTGTCTTCACCAAGAGCTCCCCGGCAACGACAGAGGAACCAACCCACCAGCTGTGGCAGAGTAGCTTTATTGTTTCATAATACGACCTGTACGATTACCCATACTTACCTCAGACAGAAGAAGAAATAACTTCAATGGGTAGTGGCAGACCAAGCAGAACAGTGTCTGTGTTTCTGTAGCATCAATCCTTTCTTGAGATATATGGGTACATATATATGCTAACAGAGGCAGTGATTGTTGCAGCTAGTCATACAGCAGAGTTCTTCGGTGGGTTCCAATAAGATAATCCTATCCTGGTATTAGTTTTCTAAACACTTCTTTGCCCTTGAAAAAAATTTCAAATCCATATGATTTGCTGGGTTTTATTAAACATCTGCAATGTATTCATCCTACGGGTAAGCCCATCTTGTCTTCGCATGTGGCATCCCCTTAGCTTCCAAATGAATTTCATTCAGTTCATAGTCACTAGCCATTGATAATAGTTTCATGATTTTTGTTGCTAACAATTACTATAATTATCTTCTATTGAAAATAGTAAATGTTTATATATATGTGTATATATAAAGATTTATTTGGTTTAACTATTTGATAAATAAGAATTTAAGAATTAAACCTGATAAAAATTAGGTAGCCCCTTTATGTTAAATCAAGCGAAAATGGATCATCTATTGTGCAATAAGTGAAAATTTCTGGCCTTCCATTCTTTTATTTTATTTCATATATATGTTTGATTATAAAGAAGCCATGTGCATTGTTTGACCATTCACTGGTTGTTAGTGATGCATACATGTGTGAGAAGAGAGTATTAGCTTAATTTTCTTTAAAGACATGCATGTACCAAATGGCTAACTTTGGCAAATATACACACACACACACACAAACATATGGAAATTTGTGAGAATAACTATGCGTGTGAGTTTCATTTCAAATTTCCATTGATCAAGTTGCAAAGATAAAAACAAGATCAAAAGAATGACGAACTAACAGCTACTAAGTTTTTCTCAAAATAAATTTCTTGTTCTGCACCATCTTAAAAGCAATATTTTCCTACATCAACCTTAAATGTCTAGTATTCTAATTAATTACAAATTGGCCCAAATAATCGAACTCAAATTAATTGATATTAAAGCTTCACTGCTTTCTCTATGTTATTGTCACACTACTTTTGCAGCTTGGTAGCTCTATAAAGTGTCTAGGGTTGAAGATTGAGATATATAGTAGTAATCATGATGGTGATAATGAAACTTTACTGGCCCCAACAATAGGGGCAGCATGTGCAAACACAAAATTGGTAGACCATGAATGGAACCCACCATTAATTAAACAATTTTAACTAACAATATATATAGATATATATATGTAATATATGGGCATGTTCTTGTTAATCCTAAGAAGGCCCATTTCTTTTTTGGTCCTATTAATTGCCATCAATTAATTAGTTGCACGAACTTAAGAAGAAGTACGTTGAACACAAAAGTTGGCCACAAAGCTTGACTTTGCTGGCACAAGCATGTCACTTTCTTTGAGTGCAGTGCACCATATTACTCTCCCAAGCCTTGTCTGGTGGTAGACCCTACAGGTGTTCTTGAAATAAGGACTCTTCTTTTTTATTGTGTATAGTAAATCTTTAGGTTTAGTAGCAGATGCACTTATGGACATGATCTTTAGGTTTCCTAATATTTTCTCTTTTTCCTTTTTCCTATAGAAACAAATGAACAAAACTATTAATTGATGGCCGTGATGATGACCACAAAATATAATTATTTGACCATTCAGATTAGTTTGGTGATTTTTCCTTCCCATTTTTTGACTTGAAATAGTTCCCATAAAGATTGAAAGATTCATCAAACTAGACTATTTGGTTAGCCCCCTGCATAATTAGATGTACCATTATCTATGCTTGGGACTGACATTATGTGTTGTTCTTATGAGACATGAGACAAGTGGTGATTATCTAAAAAGTACATCCCACACTTTGCTTACAGTTCATGGATACCCTTCCAAAGCTCCCATTTTATTGTGACTAGGATTTTTATTTGTAATAGCAATCATAGGACTATGCCTTTACTTTCATTCCCTGTATTTTATATATTTAATATGCATGATCATATTTAATGGCATATTCTTTGATATTGCAATTTGTGTAGTGAAGATCTCTATAGCATTCTGAATATTTTTCTTGTATGTTAATAAGTATTTACTAGATGAACCATATATTTGCAGGAAAAGACAACTTTGGTCTTGGTAGGATCATGTCTGAGGACCTTTGAGTCACATCCCATCAATATTTTTGGTAATTGCTACTTAGGTATAAATCTTTTTAATGTTTTATGACAATGGTTATTCAAGTTATTAGGTATGCTCACTCTTGTTGACATTTTCTGTGGGACCTATACATTGGTACAAAGACTCACTGATATTTAAATATATAAACCATTCCTAATGAATGGTTTTTTTTGAAAAATTTGATTTGTATGTCTTTTTTTTTTTTCTTTTTTTCACTTATTTTCTTCCCCCCCCTTTTTTTTTTGCATTAGGCCTAAACTTCTAATTGTAAATAAATCTAAAAAATAGTTAATAGACAACCTTAAATTCTATAGAGGCTCTTGTCTTTAGTACATGAAGAAAGGAATAGATTAGAAGAAGAAAATACACCTAATAAAGTATTGGTACACACGAGATTATGAAATTCTGATTAGGTGTACAAATATATTGATTTTTGGATGTTATTCACATGCTCAGTTTTTGTTGGTTTTTTACTTAAAGTAAATTTTGTGGATTTTTCTAGAGTTGTGCAGGATTGATCTCGCTTTGAATTCTTGTCACATTGTTTGTATATATGTTAAGTATGTTCTGTAAAATTTTGGTGAATTTTTGAGTTCATTTTCTTTGGTTAAAGCAGTTATTTCAGTAGGTTGTACATAAATTCTGTTTTGCTATTTTTCTAATTTTGTTAGTTACTTTTTTGATTTTGCTATACTCATCCATGTGGCATTTTAAGCTGAATTTCAGTTAATACATGTTCTTTGATATGTCTTTGATGTTGAGAAAAATTGATTTGAGGTTTCGATTTCATTACCTATGGCTTCTTGATTGAGGACCATACATGGTTGAGCATTGTGTCAAAATTGAGAAAATTGATTTACTAGGAATTTTGGGAGTTGAATTTTGCTGAGATTTTTGGAGTATATGTTCATCTATATGTCTATTTTATTGAGGCTTATTTTTGCTTATTTTTAGAGGCAATTTGTCCTATTTCTGTTGAATTTTTTGTTGAACCATAACTACATGAACTTACTGCAAGTAATACAGACATGATCTTGATATGAAATTTTAGCGTGATATTAGTGTATATGTGTAGTTTAATATATAAAATTTTCATAATTTTTGGAACTCATTTAGATGTACAAAGTTACTGATTTCAGATGTTGTTCACATGTTCAATTTTTGTTAGTTTTTCACTTAGAGTCAACTTTGTAGATTTTTTTAGAGCTGTGCAGAGCGGATCTTTCCTTTAATTGTCACACATTGTGTCCTTAATGTCTAAAATTGTCAAATACATTTTTTTAAAAATATGCCCCTCTATTAATTTAGTTAAAAATTAGATAATAAAATGAGTTAATATACATTATTATTGTCTTAATTATTTCTATAAATATGTAGGTGTCATGATGGATAAAAGTTGGATTAATAAGCCACGAACTTCACCTGAATATGTCACTGGGGTGGAAAGCTTTCTTGATTTTGCATTCTCTAGGCCTAATGCAAAAGGAGTTGTAAAATGCCCATGTCGTTCTTGTGGTTTTAAAAAATGCTTCTCAAGAGATATTATCTTTGATCACTTGATATGCAATGGTTTTCCCTTAGGGTATACTACATGGATTAGGCATGGAGAACTCCCTGAGGAGGAGGATAGTTCTAGTTGTCCTCCAGTGCAACAAGTTGAGCAAATGGGAGGGGATATGCAAGATTTGTTACATGATGCCTTTGGGGTCTCTAGAGAGAGAAACATCTTTGAACACATGCCATCCCAACCTTGCACTACTGAAACACAAATAGATTCTAATATTGGGTTTAATGAGGAATCCCATAACTTTGCCACGTTAATCAATGATGAAAGCCAAGAATTGTATGAAGGGTGTACCAAGTATTCAAAACTTTCATTTTTGGTGAGGCTTTATCATATCAAGTGTTTATGTCGGGTGAGTGATAAAGCAATGGACATGATCTTAGAATTATTGAAGGATGCATTTGAGAATGCAAAGCTTCCAGATTCTTTTTATGATGCCAAAAAGATCATAAATAAGCTAGGTCTTAATTATAAAAAAATTCATGCTTGTCCAAATGATTGCATGTTATATTGGGGTGAGGATGCTAAGCGTGACAAATGTAAAAGTTGCAATACCTCTAGATGGAAGACCAATGTAAGGGTGGCTAACAATGATGACTCCAGTGGACATAAGAAATGGAAAAATAAGCCTACAAAGGTTTTGCGTTACTTTCCACTTATACCAAGATTGCAAAGATTATTTATGTCATCTAAAACAGCTGAACATATGAGATGGCATGCAACAAACCACAATACAGATGGCTCACTTAGACACCCGAGAGATGGTGAGGCTTGGAAGTCATTTGATGCTAGATACCCTGAATTTGCTACAGATCCTAGAAATGTCAGACTTGGCTTGGCAAGTGATGGTTTCAATCCTTTTGGGATAATGAGCACTAATCATAGTATTTGGCCTGTGATTTTGATTCCATACAACTTTCCGCCATGGATGTGTATGAAGCAAACCTCTTTCATACTGTCTATGATCATACCTGGGAAAAGAATGCCTGGAAATGACATTGATGTCTACTTACAGCCACTAATTAAAGAACTGAGTGACTTGTGGGTTGATGGCATAAATACATTTGATGTTTCAACAAATCAAATGTTTAACATGCGAGCAGCATTATTATGGACCATAAGTGATTTCCCCGGTTTGGGAAATTTGTCTGGATGGAATACCTATACTGGGTTAGCATGTCCATCATGTAATTTCGATCAAGAGCCTTATAGGCTTACCAATAGTAAGAAGTGGTGTTTCATAGGCCATCGTAGATTTTTACCACCCCAGCATAGATATAGATTCAATCGAAATTGTTTTGATGGAACTGTAGAGAGACGTGAACCACCAATTCTATTAACTGGTGATATGATACACTCTCAATTGCAACGTGTTAATGTCACGTTTGGTAAGAATCCAGCCTTTGATTTAAGAAGGAAAAGACCTCATGAGAGAGATAATGAACTTGATAGTCAGCAATGGAGAAAGAGAAGTATATTTTTTCAGTTGCCATATTGGGTTAACAATAAGTTACGACACAATTTAGATGTAATGCATATTGAAAAAAATGTTTGTGATAATGTCTTGTACACTTTGTTAAATGAGGTTGGAAAGTCAAAAGACAACTTGAATGCTCGAAAGGATTTAGAACGTTTGGGAGTAAGGCATGAGTTATGGCCAGATGCAAATGGTAAATTTAGATCTGCATGTTTCACGATGACACATTCTCAAAAAGATATTTTCTTTCAAACACTTAAAGATGTGACAATGCCAGATGGTTATGCATCAAACATTTCTAGATGTATTGACATAAAACATCGTAAAATCTCAGGCCTAAAAAGTCATGATTCTCATGTACTTATAGAGCAGTTACTTCCAGTAGCATTACGAAATGTGCAGATGGATCCTAAAGTTACCACAGTTGTGCTGAAGCTTTGTTTATTCTTTAGAAAATTATGTTCCCATGTCTTGGATGTGAAAGATCTTGACAAACTTCAAGATGAAATAGTGATCACTCTTTGTCAGATGGAGATGTTATTCCCACCATCTTTCTTCACAGTGATGGTGCACTTGGTAGTTCATTTAATAGATGAAGTAAAACTTGGTGGTCCAGTTCATTATCGATGGATGTATCCTATAGAAAGGTAATCTTTTATTTTTTGTTTAGTTGTCAAATGCTATTTTCAATTGCTTGATTATATGTATATTGGTTTGTTCATCCCAAATAGGTACCTTGGACACTGTAAGTCATATGTACGGAATAAGGCACAAGCAGAAGGTTCTATTGCTGAAAGCTACCTTTGTGAGGAAATATTAACATTCTGTTCAAGGTATTTACAAGACATCGAAACAAGGTTTAATAGGCCGACTCGCAATGATGACTATGTAGCTCTTGGTTGCTCTAAAGCATGTATGTTTCCGCTAGTTGGTCATCCTATAGGAGGCATATCAGAAATTCAACTCACTCCCATTGAAAAGATCCAAGCACATCGTTGTGTATTGTTCAATTGTAAAGCAATTGAAGAGCTTGTTCAGTAAGTACTTGACAGTTCTTTTTTGGTTTCAAACATGATGTTAGTCTTTGATGCTAGTAATTTTTTCCTTATAGACAATATAGAGATGATGTGAAGGCCAGGCTTCGTCGTCATACTAGATCTGCTGTGGCAATTGACAAACATGTCACGAAAAATTTTGCCCATTGGTTCAAAGAATATGTGAGCCTTATTTTGTTAAAGTTTGTATTTAGGTTAATATATTGAAGTGATATTGATTCTAGCTAACATGTGAACTATTTCAGGTTGACAAGGATGATACTGCGGGGTTTTCAGATGACATTAAATTTCTTGCACGAGGTCCTTTAAATTTGGCCAGACGATTTAGTGGATTCAATATAAATGGTTTTAGGTTTCGCACACTGAAAAGAGAAGAAGGATTGAAGACTCAAAATAGTGGTGTATGGGTAACATCAGAAACTAGATGTTATGCAAGTGCAAAAGATGGGAGAGTTGCACTTGCAGATCTCGTGTATTATGGCAAATTAGTAGATATAATTGAGTTAAACTACTATGGCCATTTCAAGGTTACTCTTTTCAAATGTTTATGGGCTAGCACTAAAGCGGTAAAAAAGGATGACTTTCAATTCAATTTAGTTAATTTCTCCCGATTAATCCATACTGGAGATGTTGCAGAAGATGAGCCTTACATTCTAGCTTCACAAGCTCAGATGGTATTTTATGTAGATGACAAAACGAATCACCCATGGAGTGTTGCAATACATGTGAAGCCTCGAGACCTATTTGAAATGGGAGATAATGTAGAAAATGATGAAGCAAATAGTGGTTACCACTCTGAACAGCTACATTTAGAACAAGAAGTTGGTTCTAATTTTCCTGATGACATTGATAGTTTACAATTAACAAGAGGCGATGAAGAACATGTTTCTAATCAACCAATTAACGACCTTGAGTTTGATAATAGTGATGAAGAGGATGGCATGGTTTGTTTAACAACATATATAGAATTTGTATTTGTGTCTATGTTTTATTGCATACTTGTGAAATCTGTTTATTGTTGCATGTTTATGAAAATGACATGATTATATTATTGGTTTACATTTGTAGGATGCCGCCTAAACGTCCACGCTCATCTCGGGCAAAGGTTGCTAACATTGCTCAAACATTACATCAATCAAGTCCTGCTCCTACGCCTACTGGGAACCTACAAACATCCACAGTGCCCACTACCATTACCTCTACACCTGCTTCTCAAACACATACAACAGCTAATCCAATTACTTCAACATATGTCTCTCATCCACAACTCCAAGTAGTAATAGGTGATACTACTCCTTCTCAGCCATGTGGAGCTACTGACAATGGTGAAACTTCCTTCCAGCGACGTGCACCAAGGGACAATGTCAAAAATAAGGATTGGATTGTTGATATTATCGGTAATTGCTTTAGTTAATTATATTATGAGATAGTTAATAATTTAAATGCAATATTTACTTTTTCTCTTTTGTATGGCAGATGAAAATGGCATAGTAAGAAAAGAGAGATTGAAAGCAAAAGATGTTTGGAATCTAGAAAAAGGAAAGAGGATAGCTTGTCCAATCGATGAGTTTGGACAACCGTATGGTGATGAGGCTGGCATACTTGGAGTTTGGTTAGGAGAGCTAGCCACAGACACTGACCTCATTCCTCTCAACTTCTTTGATTGGAGGGAAGTTCCAGAAAGATATATGAAGTTAGGAATAGAACAAGTGCAGGTATAAAGAGTGATTTTTTTTAATTTTTGAACATCTTCATTTTTTATTATATGTTTTCACAAGCTTAGATAATTTACTAAATGATTTCAAGCACAGGATAAGATTGCCTTCCAGTCTAGCGATGGATTAGAATGGGCATGGAAATCGCTAGGAGTTAAGCGGAAGGAGTTTAGAAATAGGCTACATAAGAGTCTGTTTGGGGAAAATGACAGCAGAGAGGAAATTATGAATAAATGTCCTGAAAGAATTTCACAAGACCAATGGAATAGCTTTGTGGACTACAGATTACAAGAAAGTCGCATAGTAATGGTTTATCTCTTCATACATTGATGTTCCTTAGTTAACATTGCATCATTCATTTGTTTGTCTTTGATTTGTAGGAAATCAGCAAAAAAAACAAGGTTAATCGTCAAAAACTCAAGTATCCTCATACTGGTGGTTCTAAGAGTAATTCTAGGAGAAGACATGAGATGGTAATTTACAATTTTTTTAATGCATACTTAAATAAGGAAAATTGTAGCAAAATTAATCCATTTTATTCCTTGCACTGTAGGCAGTACAAATGGGCCGGCCACCAAAACGTTGTGAAGTATTTCTTGCAACATGCAAACATGCTGATGGGAGCTATGTTAATGAGGCAGCCAGAGTTGTAGGGGTAAGTGACTGAAACTTTTTTCAATGCTAAAGTGTTGTCATTTACAATAATGCACTTAAAAACTAAAGAACAATAATGATATAATCAAATAGTTCAAAGTCTCATTATATTCTTGATTGGTAAATATTCTTATCTTGTAGCCAAAAAGAACAATAATGAATAGGGGTGTAACTTGATTGGTAAATATTCTTATCTTGTAGCCAAAAAAAAAACAAGAAAGATTATTTGCTAGCTAAAGTTATAAGTGAGATGTTTAGTATGCCACTGTCTTTATTCTCATATCTTACATGTCAAATCCTTCTAAAATTAAGGGGAACCAAAAGAAAGTGAAACAATGTTATACTAACCAATTCTGAGGAGTTTCATTTTTGAGTTTTTTGTTGACAAATTTTTATAGAAGTCTGGAAAAAGGGGGAAAAAATAAAGTTTTGAGGTTTTTTCTTTTTATTTGATGAAAGAACAGAAACTAAAGAAAATACATAAGGACAACGTAGGAGCGACTGTACTAATGAATTGATAAATGCCATTGTCTTTTTATCTGATTGATGATTGAATGATAGTGAATTGTTTTCATTTCTATAAACTATGTATGGAATCCATCCTCTCAATTTTGGAATAGGTTGATTTTTTTTTTGGGGGGGGGGGGGGGGGGGGGAGAGGGGAATGCTTCGGCTGAGTAAAGGCAAGTTTGCATAGTGTATATGTGGCACAAAATCTATGGACACTGTGTTACATTATGAATCAATCAAACATTTAAGCATTATCCAACTCATTACAAATTCAGGAGCTAATTTGAATCTAGATCTATTTATATTTTAGCATTAGTATAATATTATTATGTTAAAAAGAGATAGAACAAAAATATATGGGACCACACCCCTTGCTCTAAGCTTATCTTTCTTTAATATGATAGTATCATGTTAACGCCTAAAAAATGTGCAAATCCAAATTCAGCAATCCTCAGGATCTTTCCAAATGGAATGGGAATAAGAAAGTAGGCATGCAATAACATGAACCCCACCACCTACAACCACTTGTTTTTTCTAATGCGCTGTTCTGATCTCATCATTGAATTTTATCTGAAAATTTTATATTTTTTATTCCCACACCCAAAATTCAATATATTTGAAATTCATTGAGTCTACAAAATACTCCTTAAAAAAATTATCAAGATTAAGATAATGAGTGTCTTGTTTCGTTCATATGTGCAGATTAAGTTGATTTATTTAATAGATCCTTATAGTTTGTGCTCTGTACTTAAATAATTCTTAATAGCCTTTAAGCCTCTGTTCTGTTTGAAAAATCTGAACGAAAATTACTGAACTTTTGTGTCTTATAGAGCATTGAAGGCCTGATAGATATGTCTTTATCATGTACTTTGAAACTCAGGTTTTCTTTTCATTGTCATGAAGCAGATTGAGGGAATTTCATTCTTAATGGAACAGAATAAGATCTTATGCTGCCAACTTCTAACCTTAATTTATATTTTCCTACCTCCACTTAATCATTTATTTTCTTCAACATGAAATATTTGAGAGGTTCCTATCTATAATAAAGGGAAGTTTCTTCGCCACTTTCTGGTTACAGAGAAGACTCTCCTTGTTTAGGTGAGGACCTACCATCTTGTGTGGTGGAATGAAATAATTGGAGATGTGTGAGATTACAATTAAACTGTTGCCCTGTGAAATTGGAAAAAAGAGAAAGAAGCTTTCCAATACACACGGTGTTTATTACCAAGGTTTTAGCATTTATTTTTGTTTCTTTTGCTTCCTTTTGCTGTCACCTGTTTTGCTGATAACATAGGAAAGGGTATTATATTTTTTGAGCATTTACTGATGAAAAATATCTTCCTCTTTTCAATTGCCATTTCCTTGTTATTTTTAATAATAAAATTAAAAAGTAGGTTTCAATGTTGAGTTATATTTTATGGATAACGTTTACTGCTTCTTCACAATGAAATAGGACTTGGAGTCATATTTGTTATGGGTGTTCAGTTTTTGCCCGGGGGTAAATTACTGCTTTCTGATTAATTATTTATGAATGAATAAGTAATGCATCTAAATTAGTAAAGATTGATACCTTTTATGACACTTAGTTGGATGTTTGTAATTACTTATAAGCTTCAATTGTGTATATTGTAAATTAGTTATGAATTTGAACAAATTGTAATTGTGCATTATTTTTGTAGTCTTGTACAAACTCTACCAAATATATTTTAGAGTCTTGTACGCACACTTGCCATGATTTATATTGTGCATCATTTTTGTAGTATTAAGTAGTGATTGCTAAGTTACTTTTGTAGTGCATGTGATCTTGTCTCAGGTGTAGTTTTTCACTTTTTGCTCCTTTTATCCATGACAAAAAATTAGATGAGAAGTGAGCCTATGAATCTGGAAGTTCTAGGTAAATAAGCACACAATATTGTTGTTGTTTTTTATGTTTTTCATTTTTTTCATAATTTAGACCAATTAAGTTGTTTTCACTTTGATTTATATGTCCACTCCAATTCCAACCACGTTCATCCTTTCAGCCTTCACAAGGACCCCCTATGTGGCAACGTATTTCTCATGCAACTTTAAACTAATTTTTGTGAGTAATAATAATTGATTATAGACATAAGTTAATTTTCATTTGTCTGATAGAATACTGCCTGATGTTCAAATTAGGGACATTCAAGAACTCAACTAAATTGATTAAATTAGCTAAGTTAAATTTGGTTAACATATAATTTAGATTTAAGGAAAAATAATTCAGCTGGCTGGACCATCACAAATTAGAATAGGCTTAAGTAATGTTGGTCTATAGGAAAGCTCTCACTCAACCCATGATATAACAACAGAAAAGTACTATATGCAGTAAGAAAACAATGATCAGATTGACGTGTCTTCTTATCTTTGGTGTTGTGTCAAAACTAAAATGTTATTAAATCTAAAAATAGAGTCCAATAAAAGGGAGGTCAAAGCTATAATACACAGACAGACAACAAAAGCTATTTTTGTAGCTCTCAGCTCCTCATATATTGTGCTCACTTTGACTTTTCTGCTTCTACTTTCTGGTAGTTATTACATTGTCTCTTATATGATAATTTATTGTTTTGATATGTAGGAAGAAATTTCACAGAGGCTCAGTCAAGAAACTGAGGCTTCACCACTTGTTTCATCAGATGATCCACTTGGTCAAGTGCTTGGAAAAGAGCATTCTGGACGAGTACGCGGCTTAGGGTTGGGTCCATGCCCTTCTAAGATATTTGGATTATCTACTCGTCGATTTAATAGTGTGCCTATGAGTTTTGCAGCCGGGAACTCAGGTGAGGAAGTGATAACTTTAAAGAATAAGTTGGCAACAATGGAAGAACGACTAAAAACTATAGAGGAAGAGCGTGCAATGGAACAAGCACAATTGGCTCATGAGCAAGCTCGAATGAATGGCATATTTAAATATCTAGTAGAAAAATTAGGAATGGAGCTACCACTAGACATTTCTCGCGTTGCCAGGGCGTCTCATTCACAGGTAATATAAATGTTAAGTTGTGTAATTAAAAAGGCTTTAAGTAAATGTAATTTTTGTATTTTTTCATGCAGCCACCGGATGTTGGTAGTACAGAAGCCTCACCTGCCCCTGGTCGGCGATCATCTGGTGCAAGTCATGATCCATGAAGCATTTTGGATTTTGTTGAATTTATTTAGTTCTGTGGCATGTTTAAAGCCTTTTTTGGATGACAATTTATAAGGCTTAATACTTGTCTTGTGTTTATCTTAGTTAATGTTTTATAATATTGTTGGATGGTGAAACTTTTATGAAGATCATATAAATAGATGTTTATTAAATCTAAGTGTTTTGTATACAGCAAATTAATCTAAAATTTAATTTTATGTGAATGTTTAATTTCTTTATATATATCAAAGTATTGCAGGGCAAAAGGAAAATAGCAATATATAAAAGAAATAAAATAAGATGAAAAAAAAGCATTTTCCGTTACCTAATGTCGGTCATAACTAACGTTATGTAAAAATAATCAATGGAAAACTAACGTCGGTTATAACCGACGTTAGTATATTCACCATAGCAAGATGCTAACGTCAGTCTTAATTGACGTTAAAGGTACATATACTAACGTCGGTTATAACCGACGTTAGTATATTCACCAATGCAAGACCCTAACGTCAGTCGTAATTGACGTTAAAGGTAAAAATATAACGTCGGTTATAATCGACATTAGTATAAGCATAATTATCTATTTTTAACGTCGATTATAACTGACGTTAGGTTTTCCCATTTAACGTTAGTTGTAACCGCCATTATTTGTATTCGTACAACAATCTCATACAAAGTTAGCTTTTGCATGGTGTCAGTTATAACCGACGTTATCAATAACGTCGGTTATAACCGACGTAAATGGACATAGGTTAATGTCGATTTCAACCGACGTTAGATTCTAGCGTCAGTTGTTCCAACGGTTGGTATAACCGACGTTATTTGGGTTCTCCACGCTGCCTCTAATGTCGGTTTTGTTAACCGTCGTTAGACTACCTAACGTCGATCATAACTGACGTTAGATGCTTTATTTAACCGACGCTAAAACCTATTTTTCTTGTAGTGGACCCTCCTTTGGCAAGCATTGGAGTCTAGGACAATGATGAAGACAAAATTTCTTTAAAGTGGACAAGTGGCAAAAGTTTTAATAGTCAAATGTTCTAATATTTGAACACATAAAAGTTGAGAGAAGTAAGAGTAGGTGGCAGCAATCTTGGTTCAAGAACAGGTTCCAAATCTGCATCTTTAATACATAAATATTGTAGAAAACCATGATCCAATTAAGAACAAATGAGTTTCTGGCATTTGCCGATATCAAGGAACTTAAGATTTAAAGGCAAACCCCCTCATGAAATGATTTTATTAGTGGAAAATTGTTTATTTTTAATTTTGTAAGAGAAGGAAAGAGGATGTGTTTGCATTCTAAATGCTCCAAATGCAAAATGCAAAAAAAATTTAGTTTGGGAGTAGATAATCCTTCATTTTCAAATAATTCAAATTGATATTTAAAATTAAAAGTCATGGGATATCATAGTTGTATCCCTTTGAAATAGATATTGTTTCAAGATTATGACATTTAATTAATGTCAGTATCCAAGTTACGCAGGTAGTTGCTCTTTCAACTTGGGGTAGTAACATTTTCATATTTCTATTCCTCCCATCCCTTCATTTCAAGGATCCAAATGGCATAATACAAGAGATATTTTCATATCATTAATAAGATCATACATGACATCTCTACTTGATAGTTTAAAAAATGAGCTCGAGAATAGATCATGTACTAATTAAGAGACTCCCAATTGCCTTTAAGGCCAATGGCAACTCTTCAAAATTAGAGTTTGAATGAGGAGCATCTTCACTGTAGAATGCAACATCAGTTGATGAACTTTTAGCATTAGTTCAATAGAGTACATGATGTAATTGGGCATGCACAAAAAGTGAAACCGAAGCAAATACAAGGTGTATAGACACCTTATCTCCAAATCTATACTCAAAGAATATCAGGGTGGTTGGTTGTAAGAATTTTTTACAAGATAAAATATTGTATTAAAATCAAATAAAGGGATCATATTTCTTAAATAAGTTCTATTTATATGATTTATCTTGTTTTCTAACTTTTTTATGGATTACAAACTAATCTCAAATTACCAAAAAAAATCTATTAATAATTTGATAAGACAATTTATTAAATCTAAAAGTGATAAGAGATGGGAGAGTCTGAGACAAGGCAAATGAAAGAGTATGTGGAAGAATATTAAAGAGCAAAATAGAAAACATATTTTAAAAAAATTAGAAAGAGTGAATATTTAAAAAAAAAAGTTAAAGAATGAAAAAATAAACAAAAAATTGAAAAAAAAATGATAATATATACTATTTTAGATTTTAATCTATTAACATAATATTACATGGAGAATTTTTTTTTTTAACTTTTCAATTTCCTGAATTTAGGTAAGATTTTTTTCTATAAATTTGTCATTTTTAATTTTATTATTCTAAAAGACTTTTAAAATTATTAAAATAATATATTATATATAAAGAATAAGTAACAGTTAATAATATTTTGTTATTTAAAGTATGACATATTAAATTAGTATATAAACTATTTGTTGTATTATCATATTTTTTAAACACGTGTAAATTTTATCTTTCAATCAACCTTATATCACTTGTATTTACTAAGAAGGGTCATATAAAATAATTTTATATACATATATATATATATATATATATATATATATATATATATATATATATATATATATATATATATATATATATATATATATATATATATATAGGGGAGAATAGAGGGAACCGGGGCCTGTGATGAAGATGAGCACTAGAAAGCAGTTGAAATTCATGGAAAGGGAAACTTGGATAAAGTTTCATACCATTCATTATATCAATATATTTTTGTCTATATAGTAATACTTAAATTGACTTTTAAATACAGAAATTTAATGTATGATTATAACTATTGCCTTCTACAGACATATACATTCTAAATTTTGAATATATTTGAAAGCTCCGAAATACGTCTTTAAATTTTCAACTTGTTTATAGTTTTTGTTCCACTTAAAATATCCTAAAATGCTACTTTTTGGAAATATCAACTTTATTTAATAAAGCAAAAACATGTACAGATAGAAGAAAAATCATATCATACCACTTTGGTTTTACACCATTGTAATTAAAAAAAAAAATTATTGCACCACGCACAGACGAGGACAAAAATGAAGCAATCCCTCAGGGCACAACACATCTTGTTATCCCAGCGGAGTGAATATACTATATAGTGAGACAACGTATACTTTTCCAATATGGTTCTTAAACTTGTTAACAAAAAGCACTCTTCACAGTAGCATGAATCCCATATTCCTATGGTTGCAACCAAAAAGCTAAACATAAACCTTGAACATCAAAGAAATTAAAACTGTGATTCTCCACAACATCATCAACAATATGAAGTATCAAGTGTTTGAATCAAATTATGGAAGCACTCAAAGATCCTACCATCAATATGACTGGTGGTGTTGGCAAGACCACTATAGTTGAAGAAGCAGCAAAGAAAGTGAGGGAAGAAAAGTTGTCTGAAAAAGTGACTAAAAATTGAAGGAGAAATTGCTGAGATGGTGGGAATGATACCTGATGAGGAAAGTGAAAGCATAAGAACTTGCTGTCTATATGAAAGGTTGGGGAAAATGCAGGATCTACTCTTAATATTAAAAAATTTATGGGAGAAAATATTTGAGTGTTTTTATTGAAAACCCCTTTTGTGTAATTTTTGTCTTTGATCTTAGATTAAATTTTTAATTAATATATATTAGTATTAATTAATTGCTGAACTGATTAATATATACTATGTGGTGATATTGAGTAATCAGTTTTTGATCGATACTATTTAAAATAAATTTAGTTTTGTAATTAAATAACTCATAATAGATTGGTCTATCTATAGATCTATTTGAAAGATAAAACCCTAACTTGAAACCCATATAGAAGTTAAGAATCCAATACACACACCCATATAAAACCCTAACATGAAGGAGTATCTCTATCATAATTATGGTAAGGCAATGCAAGTTGTCTCAGCTTCTCTCTATTCCCTTTGCTTCTCTTGGCTAGGGTCGTAGGAAGCCATGGATCTAAATGCAATTTCAAATATGTTTCCATGATTTGCTTGATTATCTCTCTCTTGTACAAGTTAGCATTTGATACGTTCCCTATAGAAAGCAACACTTCCTTTTCTTCCCTTCATCAACATCATTCTAACCCATAATTAATGCATCCCCCTCGCCCCTCTTTTTTTGTGAGAACTTATGCAACCTTTGACTATGAATGGAATGAGTATTTCAAAGAATTTCAAACATATCAACAAATTATGGGGAAAAATAATTTCTTGAAAAAATTCAATTTATCATATTTAAGTCTAACCCTAGGATCTTATGACTTCTTGAAATGAAATCACCTAATTTAATCTATCCATTGATGAGATTGGCAGGCCCTGCTTTGTACCAAGTAATAAGTGCATAATATATATATGAATTATGTAAATATACTATTTAAAAACAAAGATCCTCTAGCAAATGTAATTTTAATCAATAAATATCCTTTTCAAAACAAAGTTCTTTTGACAAACAAAATTTAAACAATCAACCTTTTGAAAAATAAAGAACACATAACGCAAGAATATCACACCATAATATATAGAAGTTCATATTAAAAAATTGAATACTACATCATCCCCTCAAACACAAAGCAACAGACATTTTATATGTAGTGGATAATCACAATACAATCATGAAGGCATTCAAGCCTTTACTAACCCCTAATACGACATATTAACTAACCATTACACTCCACAACCCAAACCTAAGGAAAACTTCTCAAACTTCTATAAACCTTACACTTGAGTTTTTCTAGGTTTTTTTAGGTAAATCCTACTTTCTATTAAAAAATTCTTTCTAATCCGTATTAAGCGAAAATATTGCATTCATATCCTATATTTGCTGTGAAAGTCAGACTCTTTGCCACCGATTCCCCTTTTGCAATTTTTTTAAATAATTTTCCAAGCAGAGTCGGACGCAGAGTGTTCGACTTTGCTCGGAAGCCTGTCATGCACCTGCAGCATGATAAGCCCAAAATAGAGATATACAAAATTTTTTTGTTTAGATGCACATGCAATATGGCTCGGGACCCTATAGCACGATGACATGAAATGAATATTTACTAAATACAAAAAACGTTTATGACATGTATATTAATTTAAAAAAACTGTTAAAATTAGGAGTCTAATTTGTTCTCCTAAACTTACAAACTATAATTGAAATAGCTTTACTATGCTAATGTTTTTACAACATAAAGGCCACTATAATCTTTACAACCTTATCCAAAGACAACCTCAAACAACTTTATTTTTAACTCAAAAAAGGACAGAAGTCAATGCTCACAAGAGCTCCTCACAAATTTAACTCCTGAAAGAGTGTATGAAACCATGAACAGTACAAGAATAACAGAACCTCAAAGATTGTCAAGAAGAAAATATATTTTTGCAGCTTTGAATGCACTTTGTCATCTTGATCTTCAATGTTTGATCTTGGCTTCTAACCTTTGAGCAGAAATTTATTTTTCTTCAGAGCACATTAGGTTTGAACTCATGTTCTGCCCCTTCTCCTCTGCTTTTTGGTTTTTAATAAGAAATATGTACCTAATGCAGAAGGATTACTTGTTAGAATATATGACAACTAAGAAAAGACATATATTGCCCTTTTGCATTTGGCTCCTGTACAGTTTAAACAGAAGGTAAGTGGGCTTTCTAAACACATAATAGTAAAATAATAAAGTTAGTTGGCATTCCAAAACCAAGTATTAAAACATTTTAAGCAAAATAGGGAAACTAGATTGCAATTTGGTCTAGTTTCGAAGCATGGTTCAACAAAAATGTATCTTGTGTGTCATGAACCTCGCCTTTTGTTGAGGTTTGGATACAATATTATCATGGATCGATGTATGATGATATATACAAACATGGACGCTCAAGTAAGAACAAAGAAGTCACCTTTAAGCTGAGCAATTCCCTGAAATTCCTTACAGATGTTAATCTAGCAAAGCACTGGAGTCTCACGATCCCTATGGTGAAAGAGAAACAGTAGTGCATCTCTATGTTTCCACTTTGAGTTCTATATCAAAAGAGCCTGCCCTGTTCATTGCATAATACATGAGATCTCGTCAAAGGAAAGAAAGGTGACTTAGGCTGTGCCTGCAGCAGTAAAAATTAGTAAGCAAACAGCCCAGTATATCTTATATTCTAAATTTTCTAAATATACAAGTTCATATATGTGTGAAGGAGAGAGAAATTTTGATAGTCTTTTTCCGAAAACAAAGTTCCTGAAGTCTAATGTTTGCAAATCATAAAGTAAACGTACTGTGTCAAGTAATCTTTTTATTCTAGTGCCTGACAAGCTTGAATAACGTACATGTTGGTAATCATGTGCTATTTGTGACATACAGCAGCTCCACCGAGTATTGTTACCCAGCCTTCTCGCTTCTGGCTTCGCCTCCTTCACAGTTCAACGGGCTTTTTGTCCCTTGGGGTTTCCCCCAAAAGGGCTCGGTGGGGGGAGGAACTCCCCCGCTTATATGCACTCATGCCCCAGATCTCCTACCCGATGTGGGACTTCACAATCCACCCCCCTTTTGGGGGCCAACCCGTCCTCGGGTTGCACACTCGAGCAGGTCGCTCTGATACCATTTGTGACATACAGCAGCTCCACCGAATATTGTTACCCAGCCTTCCCGCTCACGGTTCAACGGGCTTTTTGTCCCTTGGGGTTTCCTCCAAAAGCGCGCTCGATGGGGGGAGGAACTCCCCCGCTTATATGCACTCATGCCCCAGATCTCCTACCCGATGTGGGACTTCACACTATTAGTCACATGATCTCATTTATGTCTATTTATCTTTTCTTTATCTCTTTCTCTGGTGTTTCACCGTTATCGCACCATTACCATGTTCTGTTCCTTCTGTTTTAGGAAGGTTATCTCAATCTAATTTGTTTCCTTGTTTTTCGGGATTGGACATTGATGGTGGTCATCTCTTGTAGCTAGCGTCCCTTTTTAGCCGTTTTGTATTTTGCTATTCAATGAAATAAGAGAAAAAAGAAGAGCAACAAAAGTGCTCTGTTCTGCTCTGTTTTGCATCATGCTATCAGAGCTTGAACAATTCTGAACACCACCATGATTACCAACAGTACATGTTTGGATATTTCTCTTAACACCAATATGGAGAAAAATTGACAAAAGATTGATGTGATTCTCATAATCTGGTTGAAAACTAGAGATGGAAAATGCAATGTGTATGACAAGCCTCATTATATTAAGATTTGGATGAAAAAACTAACAAGAATCTGTAACAAGCAAACATGTCAAAAAATAAATATTCAAAGAATAAAATATAAGTCACCTTTAAATTGAGTAATCCCCTTAATTTAATCCGTTGCAAATGTATGATCAATTTCAGTGCACCAACATGCTTTTGCCACCGCTGCTTGCCACAGAAAGGAAGATTTATAGTTATAAAATAAGATAAATTTGAAGCGTTGAACAGTCCGAAAACCATCTTGAAATATGGAACAAGCACAATATTTTGGATTGGAAGTTAATGTATTAGGGTTTGTTTGGGTTGATATGGATTTTTTTTCTTATTATGAATTTTTGCTTTTAATGGAGTTTATATAAAAAGCAATTTAGGAAATACAAGTTTAGTGTTAGGAAAAATCACCTGAGTGCTTCTATAATTATTTGGCCAATATTTGAAAAAAAAAACAATTATTTTTAACCATCAAATTACTAAAAATGACCTATATAGAGATGATTTTACAATTAATATTATTCAAATAAACAGTTTTTAGTCCATCCTAATTCAGAGTTGCTAATGTGCCTTAAACACAAGCATCTTGAAAAGCACCATGTGCAACATTTTGAATTGAAAACAAACATGCAACATTTACCTGTCTTCCCTATTTTGAATTCGGGAGTCCTGTTCAAGCAGAGGACTGTTGCTCCAAATGTCGAGAGTAAAAGGGAAAATGGGTAGATCCTCCTTGGCTTGGGATCTTGAGCAACCCTATAAATTCAGCAAATGATAATATTCAAAATGCAAAGAGAAACAATGCAAATATTTGAAAGCAAATGGATATGCAGGAAGAAGTATCACGTCACATGCGACCAACTCATTATGCGTAATCGTACGTTTGTGGATCTAAATATGTATGATAAATACTTGTTTATTACATCTCAAAGCACAATTATCTATTAGTAGATCTGGGATAAATAATTTTTCAAAATGTCGTCTACAAACATTAGTTTATTTTCGCTCTGAAGCTTTAATTAGCACTGCATTGATCATTAGAAAAACACCTTTTTTCTGTAATAATTACGACTTTGCAAGATACTACATAATAATAAAAAATTCAAACTACATATTCTTTTTATTAAACAATTATATGAAGTTCTTTTATCAATACATGGCACCATACGGACAATAAAGAAAGTAATTGAAAATATATATCTGAAAATGACCTGTATGCTAGAAGCTAATTGTTGAGATATGGATAAAAATGCTCACATGAAAATATAAACACTTGAGATATTGAGCGATTTGGGCACAACATGAGCATGATAATTAAGGAATGAAAAGAATTAAACGTTGTTCAGTTTTGGTGCAGCTTTTGCTAGTTGCTACCCTTGCCATCTACTAAAAAAGGAAAACAAATATAATAAATATGCAAATCTGTAAATGATTAAATGCACAATACATACACATATACAAAATTTCAAATTCATACAAAAGGAGTCAATCATAATGAGTGGCCAGACAATATGATGTTTAACCATCAAATTACTAAAAATGATATATATATATATATATATATATATATATATGTATATGTATATGTATATAATATTATTTGAATAGATAGTTTTTATTCCATCCTAGTTCAGGGTTGCCAATGTGCCTTAAATAGTTAGAGGTTTGGGCGACAGAGAGTTCTAAAATATCATTTTCTAGACTTTTAAAAGATACACTGTCATAAATAATTAACTACTATTGTGTTTGATTTGTATAAAGTAGTTATTTTTATTATTAGATCTAGTACTAATTCAAGATATGTATAAAATTGACGTTGGCTAACAAAATTCATGATATGTATTATGTAATGACCAAATTGCTTTTCACTTTGAAGCTTTAATTAGCATTATATGGTTTTTAGATAAAACCAAAGAGAGAAAAAGTGTAATATTTATGACTTGCAAGATAACGAATAATAATTAAAATAATATAATTTTTTTCATTAAGGAATGAAATGAATTGAACGTAGTTCAGTTGTGGTGTAGCTTTTGCTTGATACCACCCTTGCTATCTACTAAAAAGCACAATTATAATAAACACATAATTCGGTAAAATGAATAAATGCACACAACACACATATATGTAAAATTTCAAATTCATACAAAAGGAGTAGATCATACCCGATGAGTGGCTAGACAATATGATGTTTAAGGACCTTGTCTTTTAGAAGTTCAAGTTAGAATATCCCCATCAAAAGTAACGCAGGGGATGTGAGCAATCTTTGACCACTCTTTCCCTTTTTTCTTTTGGCACCACTTTTTGAGCAAGGGACACCCTGAATATATAGAGAATGAAGGGAACTGGGCAAACCCTCCTTTGGGAAGCATTGGAATTTATGACAGTCGGACAGTCGCAATGTTTTAAGAGCAGACAAGTGGCAAAGAACCTTATAATCCAGGGTTCTAAGATTTGAACACCTCTCAAAAGTAAGTGAAGTAAGAGTGGGTGGCAATAATCCTGCATCAGGAAGACACTCCGCATCTGCAATATCTCTAATCTCCAAGTGTTGTAGGGAAGTATGATTATGCAAATCCCACTCCATTCGCGAGGTCACGAGTTTCTGGCTTCTACCGATAGAAAGACGCTCCAGATTGGTTGGCAAGCCCCCCTCAGAAAATGATTCCACTTGTGGACATTCTTGTATAAATAGCGACCTCAGAGAGGGAAAGAGGATGTGCATACGCTCAGGCAGTGATTTCAAACTCTCCAATCGGCTAATGTGACAAATTTCCAATTTGGGAGCAGAAAATCCTCCTTTCGGAAATGATACAAATTTAGGGCAGCCGTAGATTGCCAAACTTGTAAGAGAAGTGAGATGATGATCGTGTCCCTCAGAAACAGATATCGTTTCAAGATTCCTACATCCATTTAATTGCAGTGACCGAAGCTTAGGGAATAAATCAAGCGGAAAGGTCCGTAGGGAGTCGCAGCTACTGTCTATCCGCATTTTTTGAAGGAAGTTAACCATGGGGCAATGGGAATTCTAGAGTGGCACAGTCAGAAATGTCCAATTCTTCAAGGCAAGTGTCGGCAATCATATTCTCAAATTTTTCAACCAAAAAGCATTCTGTGAAGGGTTCCCAAATGTAGAGGACTTTTAGACTTGGTGGAAGATATTCCAATTGCACCTTTCCACAATTTCTCAGAGCCAATACATTAATAGTTGGAGCCCGCAAAAGTGAAGCCACAAGCTGCTCGCACTGGTCAATAATTAGCTCTGTTAAACAAGGAAGTTGTGCAGGAATGTGCTCTTTCAACTTGGGACATCGTTTTATATAAAACTCTCGTAAACATGGGAAAGCGCCCTGCACATTTTCACAGGTCCATTCCTCCCATCGCTCCATTTGCTCAAATGTCAAGTTTTCTAGGGATACAAAGGGAGTAGTACAAGAGCTATTCCCATAAAATTCAGGACCAATAGCCACTATACTATCAAACCCTATAATTGATAGTGACTTGAGAGATGACAGGAGACCCAATGACGGCAAGGACAAACAATATTTGCAGTTCCTCAACTCTAAGGACACTATATTGGACAATGTATTATCTGCAAACCAATGCGGAAATGTGGGATCACCATAGTCGCTAATTGATAGCTTTTTCAAGTTCTGGTGAGGTTGGAGATTCTCTAGCACATCCCTTTCATTACGAGATTGATCATTCTCCATACTCCACTCCAACATTAACTCCTCAAGGTGTATTTTATTTTTTAAATTGGCAGCTAAGGAATCCATGGGATGCAGTACATTCTGCAAATCTAAAATAGCCAGTGATCCTCGAAGATTAAGATCTCCTAATTGTCTGATATTGGTCTCATTACATTTGCCCACATTAAATGATGACAGAACTTGAAGATCTTTTAATTTCCCCAATTGCTTTGGCATCTTTCTCACCCTAGTTCCCCAAAAATCAAGATGACGCAGATTTATGAGCTTATGCAAATCCGTGGGTAATTCTACCAAAAAATGGCACATCCTCAACTTTAATGTTTGCAAGTTATAAAGTAAGCATATTGAATCTGGTAGTCTGTATATTTTGGTTCCTGATAGGTCCAAATAACGTAGATGTTTAAGATCGCCCACTGACCTAGGCAACTCAATAATGTTTTCATAACCTGACAATGACAGGACATGTAAGCACCTAAACTTGAACGGCAAATTTTGTATCGTCTTGCTAAAATTACAGCCCCACGGAGGATATTTATTTAAGGACAAGTAAGTGCGCAATCTGTTAGCCTTGTATATAGCCTCAAATCTTCTAGCTGTATCGTGATACTTCGGCAAATATGAAAAGTGGCGAGTCACGTTTGAAATATTTTGTGTCTGATCTACCTCCAACCTAAAACAAAACTCTCCAGATGCATCTTTTGCAAGATCATTGATAAGGTCATGCATGACATATTGAGTTTTATCTCCACTTGATTGTTGGAAAAATGATCTCGACAATAGATCGCGAAACAACTGATCTCCCACTTCCTTTAAGTCTTTTCTTTGCTGTGTACACTGTAAAAAATTTTCTGCCATCCACAATTGAACTAGAAGCTCCTTGCTAAATTCATAAGCTTTGGGGAATATAGAACAATAAGCAAAGCATCTCTTGAGAAGAGAGGGAAGGTAAAGATAGCTCAATCTTAGAGCTGGAAGAATATCGCTCCCCTCCTTCCATATCTCACTCTCCAAAATGTCATTCCACTCCTCCACAGATAACTTTGTGTACAATAGACTCCCAATTGTTTTTAAGGCTAAAGGCAATCCCTTACATTTTTTAATAATTTTTCTGCCAATTGCTTCAAAATCAGAATTTGAAAAAGGAGCATCTCCATCACGGAATGCATGACTTTTGAACAACAACCAACTATCTTCTTCTTTTAGATGCATCAGCGAATGTTTAGCTGAACGCACAGTTGAAGCAACTACGTCACTGCGGGTTGTGACAAGAATTTTACTTCCTGAAGCCCCATAATTGAAAGGTTTTTGTAAGTCCTGCCATTGCATATAACTTTCATTCCAAAGGTCATCTAAAAAAAAAAAAATCTCTTCCCAGTCAACATCCCCTTTAATTTAAGTTGGAGCACATTTAGATCTTCAGTATCATCATTAGACATAGTTATCGCCACAACAATTGCTCTAGTTACCCTCATAACATCAAAGTCATCTGAAACACATACCCAAGCTTTGAGATCAAATTCATCCTTCACCCTCTTATCATTGTAAATATGCTGGGCAAGAGTGGTCTTACCCAGCCCACCCATACCGACTACGGAAATGATAGATAGCTGACTGCTATTATCATTTTCTGATAGCAACCACTTAATGATCATGTCTTTTTCATCATTTCTGACATATAATTCAGTTTCGTCCACCAAAGATGTTGTTGGCGACTTTCTTACCGATCCCACACCCACACATCTGCCTTCTTTCAATCCTAGTATATCTTTACTACTTTCAAGATATTCTAGGTCCTCAAGGACTTGTTTCATCCTTGATTCGATACCAGAACCAGTTAAGAAGCTTCGTACCTTGGTTGTCACAGTACTAGAATGGGATTCAGCTTCCACCTTGCGCTGGGTCACTTCATAGTCAATCTCATCTAAGACATCCTCAGCATCATACACAGCATCTTTGACCTTATCAAGCCAAGCTTTCACATTTGGATTGGTGATCTCCTTTTGCTCTGCATCATCAATCACAGCGTTGATGGATAACAAACAGATGTTCAACCTCTTCAGCAACGTCTCATTCAATCTTCTTTTCTGGAAGAAATCCAGAACATCACGAGAAGCCAACCTGTCAAAAGCCACCTGAAGAAAGGCAGAGAGAAAAGCACCACCGACCAACGCTCCAGCCATGGTGTGTTGTTTTTGGCAGAAATGAGACCTGAGAAAGGAAATGATAGCATAAGAAAAAGCGCCAAAGGCCAATGTGTGGTGATGGCTTCATACATCTGTTTCTTATCCCAATTTGGTGATGGCATTGGCCAGCTAGCAAATGGCAACAAGACAAAGACTTGACTCTGCTCCAGTCCAAAGCGTAAGTGCGTAACTACTGCCCTTTTTCACTTGCTGCGCCAATAACATGTTATTTTCTTTTCTTACTGTGGAAGACTTTTCATGACTTGAAAGAGAAAAGGGTTGGAAATTTGGAATCGAATCCAAAAACATGATTTTTAAGAAGTATAACTTAGAATTTAAGTCACAAATATTGTGAGAATTTTTAATTTGTAAATATTATTTTTCGTATTTAAGGCAGAGAACTGAAAATGATAATGAACCAAAAGCTCAACGAAAACAAACTTCTATTCATTTAAAAATATGCTTTGGAATATGCCAACGTTAGGGAAGTAGGAATTAATGAAGTTGAATTATTGGGATTTGGGAGACTACCGGTGGATGCGTTTGATTCACAGAAATGATATTTTAAGTTTGTTTAGTCCCAAAAGAAAAAAAAAAAAAGGGTTTGTTTGGTCCACTTCCCGATATCTCGTTTGACCAACTTTGTTTTAACAATGCTAAACTTTAAAAATAAAAGAAAAATTTTACTTAAAATATCATAATTTTATGAAAATTTTATTTAAAGACTTTAAAAATTAAAATTTTTTGAAAGATTGAAAGAATAAATTATTATTAATGTTTTTAGAAGTTATTATTCTTAAGCAGAATTTTCCAAAAATAAATCTATAAGTTCTTCCCAGAGTTTAAGGGACAAATGCTTTCAAGAGTTTAGAGCCGCTGCTCATCACCCTGCAGAGATTCACTTGAGTAAGCGAGAAGAACTAAAAAATTAATTATAATTTATTGTGCGGAATAAAGCCTTTTTGCATATATGTCCAATTGAGCATGGGTCCAAGCATTTAATTAATGTTTCAACATGTTTGGTTGAATATTAAGTATGTAAAGAAAATATATAAAATATATATAAAATAAAAATAATACTTACCCTTTTATTTTTAAAAGATAATAAAAAATAAATATTATTAAATAATTATAAAAATATTATTAAAAAATTACATTACATATTACAGTGTGACAAGCGAACCAGACCAATCCTTCTTAACATTCATTCCTACTTGATAAAGGTTGAGAAATTTCACTGAAAATACATCGCAATGAGCCAACCAAATATGTCCCTATCATTCATTCTTGCTAGGTAAAAGTTTGGGAATTTTCACTATGTACAACTAACTACGCTTCCTTATAGGTTTCTTTCCAATTCCACATGAGCCACCTTCCCCTATACATAGTTAATGGCGGTTAGATCCCCTGCAACAGTGATACAATAAGGTGTTTCACACTTTTTTTAGTCTTCTTTTTTTAAGAGTGTAATTTTTTTATAATTAAAATTTTTTGTAAAGACCGACGTGCATGCTTTCATGCATGGGGAGTTGACTTTTCAAAGGAGTTTTTGCTGCTGCCATGTAGAAATTTTTGCCTCCTTCTGCAATATCCGAAATGCTCCTTTCTCATCCACTTTTTGCTGGGCTTTATGTCATTTTACTTCTAACATTTCTGCAGCACTGAATTCCCATCCCTTCGGTCAGAAAAAGGAGCAAAACTTTGCTGGAACAAAACTTCATCTTCTCTCCTCTGTTCCTCGCTATTTTCTGCTGTTCTTGGAATTAAGTTTTCTGCTATTTTCTGGACCAAATTCTGCTGCTGGTGATTGGGGGATTTAACGCCAGACACAAGTGTTTTTCCTAGTTCTGAGTTGCTGCTGTAAGTCTTGTGTTTCTGGTCTATTTTCACAGCGTTTTCCCTCCCCTGTTTTGCTTATTTTGTACTGCGTTCTGGTGCGTTCTGGTGTGTGTGTAGCCAGCCGAAAAAAAAAAGGGTGTAAGAGATTGATTTTTTTGGTTGGAGCAATCTTGGTTTCCATTATGCTAGAATGAATTTCGACCGTCCCTTTTATTGCTTCCATTTTTGGATGAAATTTCTAGTATAAAATCCAAAATCAAATTCTATTGTGCTTCTTAATTGCAAATTCTTGATTGTGCTTCCTCTCTTGAATGAATTTAAGTCTTTAAAATGATCTGCCGCCATATAGAGATGCATATATATATATAAACCTATATCTTTATATATGTGTGTTGTATGGATATGTAAGGCATGGAATGAAGGAGTGAATGTTGGACTTAATTCCTTGAAATTTGTACATATCTATACCATGCTAAGGGAATGAAGAATAGACATTAATATTCCTTACTTTTCCTAGAATTTTGTTTAGATAGGCTAAGCTAATGAGACAATTTTTGGTTATTCACATTCTAAAATCTGGTGAACGGGTATTGTAGGATACTCAGGAGATTGAGTTAGCTGAGGAGTGGGCAGGGAATGTTGATATCATCTTAGGAGGTGAGTAAGTAATGCGGACCGTGAGTAACTCCTATTTCTTATTTTATTACTAAGTCTCCTTAAGTTTCCTTGCAGTGTTCTAACGTTTAGAAACCTATTTAAAGAAAGACATCTTTAAATGTTTTGTTATATGCATGTTATTCAAAAATTAATTTGAACGTGAGATTTTGAAAAATTTCGACTGTTGAGTTATCTGGAAATTTAGATATTGAACTGATATGAATGGTACTTTGTCTGAAATGCTAAATTAAGAAAAGTATCATTTTAAAAGGTAGAGGTTATCTGTTCAGAACTCTGTAGCTAACAGCAATAGTTGTTAGCCTTGGTGCACCATGATCTGGACCTCAGCTAGCAGGGGTTTTGCTAGCCCCGTGTGGGTAGTTACCACATGTGGAGTCATTTTATTTCGCAAGCAAAGTGCTTTGCGTCTGTGGTTATTCTCCCCGCAAGCTGTGTGCTCTGCGTTTGTTTCAATTTGGTTCTGCTTAGATATTCTGATGCATCTTAAGAAATGATATGCATAAGGCTTATTTTATGTGTTATGTATATATATATATATATATATATATATAAGTATTTTCCGGGTCTTGTTCCCATTTTTTTTAAAAAGGATTGACATTACTTATTCACTGAGTATCAAACTCACTCTTTCTTAATTTATTTTTCAGAGAGCGTTGAAGACCCTAGCCTGCCCTGAGCTGCCTACTAGCTGTAGATCTCCTGCTTTATTTCTTTTGGCGAGCCCACAATTGTTCATGTGGGTGTATTTTGTTTTATGCTTGTAATTTATTTTGTTCTGAACAGTGTAGAATGTGGCTCCACTGAATCATAGTTAGGATATCTCCAATCCCTAGAAGTCTATGTTTTGAGATTTTTGGATGTATTGTTGAGTTCACTGTTTGCAGAAATATCGGGAGGTCCAAATTATAGAGGAGACTCTGCCGAAATTTCTACAAAAGTCACACAAAAGAAAAACTTCTACGTTTTGTACAAAAGTGATTCAGAAATGATACTTCTAGTTTTATAATTTCTATGAAGAGGAAATTTATCTGAACTTTTGTGGAGAATGTCAATACAAATCGATTCATGGTAGGGGAAATTGTTGTCTTTTGTGCCAACATACTTAAAAGTGTGGGTTGTGACATTTTGTCATTTTAATTTTTTTTTATCTTTTTTATTGAATTCTAGACCTTAAAAAAATTTAAAAAAAAAACTAAAAAACACTTACTACTCTCCCTGGAAAGGGGTTATCATTCCAAGTTTTTATAAGCCATCACCTGTTACCCAAGTGCCTCCACATTTGAGAATCCTAATTAATCAGGATGTTAAATGAATGATATCATATTATAATTAGTAATTTAATTTAGTTTAATTAATTATGCTATAATAATATATAAGGTCAATAGTAATCCAGAAATCAAATATGACACAAAAAGTATAAGGTAGTATATAAGATATTCTATAGTCAGAATTTTTTGCTTAAAAATTTTGAATACCATAATATTAATAAAAGGAATAATTTAAATTAAATTAATTGTGTGATAGCATTTGGTGGCTTAGAAATCTGGTGAAAATTGGAATATAATGCCTCCACATTAATTATAATTTATAAATATAGATATTGTTTCATTCAATCATGCCAGCAATCAATTATGAATTATCTATCTACAGTAATTAAAAAAAAATATGAACTAAATATCATACAACCATCAAATGCTCACTTTCCATAATGTGACCCAATAAAAAAAAAAAACTACCACAACATATGAAAGAAAACTTTGTTATGTGGTCTGCTTGTATTAAAATTACAGTGGCCAAGACAATAATCTGACAAGTTCAAAGTATAATTGGTTATCAATGAGTGAGAAATCAAAATAATCTTAATAAAAATAAGCTTTAGAGTTGAGTGTACTCAAGCTTTTGCGTTCTTGCAGCACAAAACTTGTTTGTGTCTCTAAGAATACCTTCTTTAGCATTTCACCTTTTGAGAAAAGGGTTTGCGGTAGTTGGGTTGTTTCCTATTAATTCTCTATAATGTCAAGCCCCATAAGATCCTTGCATGAAGTCCTCATCCCCTTCCCACATACCGGAAAATCAATTTAGGTAAGATTTTAGCTTGAATTACGTATTGTCCTCCTTAACATATATTTACATATTGTCCTTTTCAAGATAAATCAAGAAAAATTAATGCAACTTCAACATTGTTATCAGTCTGGTAAAATTATTGCATCAAATATTGATGGCTTTAGTTGCCTCACTTAGGATATAGCTCCTAAATCAGTATTAATTACAATAAAATATATAATTTTAAAATAAAAATACCTATAACAAATGAGTGAAAATCACCTGCAAGATATATTGAGTGGTCCCTCTATTAACGAAAATTTATGAACTCAAGTGGTGAAATTTGCAGCTTCTACGCCTCTTTTCTAACTCCAAAATAGAAAATTTTCAACCAAAAGAAATGCAAGCATAAATCAATGAATGAACTGTTAAGAACGTCATAGATGTATAATTTGATAAATATATAAGTTCATACATAGGAATGAGTGGGCACCTCATATGTAGCCAATCAAGTTTTATGTCGGGAATGTGAGCAATCTTTCTCTAATCTTCTCTTTTCTTTGAGCAAAGGACAATTCTAAATTTCTAGAGTAAAAAGTTAATTGGAGAGACCTTCATTTGGTAAGCATTGGAGTCTAGGACAATGATGAAAACAAAATTCTTTTAGAGTGGACAAGTGGCAAAGGCCTTTGTAGTCAAATGTTCTGATGTTTGAACACTCAAAGAAGTTGAGAGAAGTAAGAGTAGGTGGCAGCAATCTTGTTCAAGAACAGGTTCCAAATCTGCATCTTTAATACACAAATATTGTAGAGAACCATGATCCAATCAAGAGCTAATGAGTTTCAAGCATTTGCAGATATCAAGGAACTTAAGATTTAAAGGCAAACCCCCTCATGAAATGATTTTATTAGTGAAAAATTGTTTATTATTAGTTTTGTAAGAGAAGGAAAGAGGATGTGCTTGCATTCTAAACTCTCCAAATGCTAAATGCGAAAAAATTCTAATTTGGGAATAGATAATCCTTTATTTTCAAATGATTCAAATTGATACCCAAAATTAAAAGTCATGGAATATCATAGTTTTATCCCCTTGAAATAGATATCATTTCAAGATTACTACATTTAATTAATGTCAATATCCAAGTTATGCAAGTAGTTGCTCTTTCAACTTGGGGCAGTAACATTTTCACATTTCCATTCCTCCCATCCCTTCATTTCAAGGATCCAAATGGCATAATACAAGAGTTATTTTCAAATCATTAATAAGGTCATACATGACATCTCTACTTGATAGTTTAAAAAATGACCTCGAGAATAGATCATGTAATAACTAAGAGACTCCCAACTACTTTTAAGGCCAATGGCAACTCTTCAAAATTAGAGTTTGAATGAGGAGCATCTCCGCTCCAAAATGCAAATTTAGTTGATGAGCTTTTAGGATTAGTTCAATAGAGTATATGATGTAATTGGGTATGCACAAAAAGTGAAATCAAAGCAAATACAAGGTGTATGGACACCTCATCTCCAAGTCTATAATCAAAGAACATTAGGGGTGGATGTAGGAATCTTTTACAAGATAAAATATTGTATTAAAATCAAATAAAGGGATCATATTTTTTAAATAAGCTCTATTTTATATGATTTATCTTGTTTTCTAACCTTTTTATGAATTATAAACTAATCTCAGATTACCAAAAAAGAGAAAAAAGAATCTATTGATAACTTGATAAGACAATTTATTAAATCTAAAAGTAATAAGAGATGAGAGAATTTGAGACAAGGCAAATGAAAGAGCAAGTGGAAGAACACTAAAGAGCAAAATAGAAAACATATTTTTTTAAAATGATAATATTTACTATTTTAGATTTTAATCTATTAACATAATATTACATGGAGGAATTTTTTTTTTAACTTTGCAATTTCCTAAATTCAGGTAAGATTTTTTTCCATAAATTTGTCATTTTTCATTTTATTATTCTAAAAGACTTTTAAAATTATTAAAATAATATATTATATATTAAGAATAAGTAACTGTTGATAATATTTTGTTATTTAAAGTATGAAATATATTAAATTAGTATATAAACTATTAGTTGTATTATCATATTTTTTAAACACGTGTACATTTATTTTTCAATGAACCTTATATCACTTGTATTTACTAAGAAGGGTCATATAAAATAATTTTATAACATCAATCACAGCGTTGATGGATAACAGACAGATGTTCAACGTCTTCAGCAACGTCTCATTCAATCTTCTTTTCTGGAAGAAATCTAAAACATCACGAGAAGCCAACCTGTCAAAAGCCACCTGAAGAAAGGCAGAGAGAAAAGTACCACCGACCAACGCTCCAGCCATGGTGTGTTGTTTTTGGCAGAAATGAAACCTGAGAAAGGAAATGATAGCAGAAGAAAAAGCGCCTA
The DNA here is from genome assembly GCA_032878935.1 of Erythrophleum fordii. NCBI lineage: Eukaryota > Viridiplantae > Streptophyta > Magnoliopsida > Fabales > Fabaceae > Erythrophleum > Erythrophleum fordii. The sequence goes on from JAVQMF010000026.1 coordinate 10,725,769, forward strand.
AGGCCAATGTGTGGGAATGGCTTCATGCATCTGTTTTTTATCCCAATTTGGTGATGGCCAGCTAGCAAATTGGCAACAAGACAAAGACTTGACTTATTTCCAGTCCAAAGTGTAACTATGGCCTCTTTTCACTTGCTGCACTAATAATAATTTATTTTCTTTTCTCACTACAAAAGAGTTTTCCTGACTTGAAAGTAAGAAAAGAGAAAAGGGTTGGAAATTTGGAATCCAGTCCAAAAACATGATTTTTAAGAAGAATAACTCAGAATTTAAGTCACAACTTATGGTTAGGAATATTGCGAGAATTTTGAATATGTAAATATTAGTTTTCTTATTAAAGACAGAGAACTGAAAAAGGATAATGAACCAAAAATTCCAACAAAAACAAACTTCTATTCATTAAAAGAGATGCTTTGGAATATGTCAACATTAGCTGAGTAAGTATTAATGAAGTTGAATTTTGGGACTTGGGAGGTTGCCAGGGATTTGCTTGACCCAGCGCTTGTTTGGAAACACGATAAAAAACCACATTGATGTAAAAGGTTTAATATTTTGCTTCATGTCAAACGTGATTTTGAGAGGACATATCGCGTTTACAAACATGCTACTAATTACAAACTGTAATCACAGAAATGAAATTTTGAGTTTGTTTGGTCCCCTTCCGAAGATCTTTGTTTAATAAACTTTGTCTTAACAATGTTCAATCTATATATATATATATAATCTTTAAATTTGTTTATAAATACTATTTACCAGAATTGTTTGCAGATTCTTTGGCTTTTGTTTTTTGTTTTTAATAAATTTGATTGATTGACATATATTCTTATACATCTGCACTGCCCCACTTTAGTATTCTTGAAAAATAAATCTAAACTCTTCCTAGAATATAAGGGACAAAAACTTCCAAGAATTTTTTACGGGGCAGCTCGTCCATCACCCTCTAGAAATCACTTGAGTAAGAGTAATTTGGACTCCATAAAATGTGAAGCTTATAAAATGTTCCCGGAGTGAGAAAAAGCATGACACATAGAGTGAGAGAGTATATAGACTTGCTTCTTCTATTTTTATTCACTCGATCTTTTTTTTTTTCCTATCTCTTTCACTTTAAATATATTTTAAAAACATTATATTTCAGAGCACCCAAACTTAAATAAGAGAAAAGAACCTAAAAAATAATTATAATTTATTGTGTGGAATAGAACATACTTGCATATATGTCCAATTGAGCATAGCTCCAAGGGTTTAATTAATATTTCTAATATTCATTCCCACTTGGTGAAGGCTTGGAAGTTTCACCGTGTTCATTTGTTATAGCTAACTACGCTTCCCTATTGGTTTCTCTCTAATTCAGATTTATTTCTTTTCCTTAAAAGCTATTGCCATTATTTATTATTTCCTTTGTATTTGTTCCCCACAAGCCACTTTCCCTTGTACATCATGAATGACTTGAGGTGCTACCATTCCAAGTTTTTATGAACCATCACCCGTAACTCAAGTACCTTCACATTTGAAAATCCTAATTAATCAGGGTGTTCAATGAACGACATCATATTGGTATTAGTGTAATTTAATTTAGCTTAATTAATTATGCTGTAATAATATATACATTCAATAGGAATCATGAAGTCAAACATAGTCATGTTATAGCACAAAAGTATAATGTAATATATATGAAAGACATTACTCCAGAAAAGAAATTAATCGGAAGATCAAGGGAATGATTGTTCGGTTATGGACAATGCCTAGGTTTAATTTTCTTGACGAGGTCAATAGCATTGAAATGGTGTTGCAAGATAATGAAGTAAGCTGTCCGTAACAGTTTTTTTATTGATTGTGTTATTATTTTGTTGTTTTGTTAAGAAACTTTCTTATATTTATGTATTCATATTTTATCTTGTCAGAAACCTACGATTCATTAGTCTTTTTGGAACTATCCGAACTTGGTTAAGGATCAATTTTCAATCTAACTCGTTAAACTAACTAATCTAATCTAATTTTGAGAATCTTAATTTTTGCCAGTAATTGCTTTAGAGTAAATTAAAATAGTGGATCATAAAAAACTAAGGATTAAACATACGGATTTTATAATTGGCCAAATTTTTTTCTCTCCTTATAAATGTTATTAGAAAGTTTAGTATTAGTGAGATAGAAGAAATTTCAAAAGACAGCAACAAGAACATGCGGATGCAAATTGAGCTTGAAGATCCAAGGCAATTTATTTATATTGTTGTACTTTTAATTTAATTTTTGTTTTAAATTTGTCCTCATGCTTTTTTATTTTGGGTTAAATAATTTCTAGACTTGTACGTTGGGTCATTACTTCTATATAGTGTTAGACACTAGAGTACTGGATTAGCGCAAATAATTGACGTAGAGATAAACAACGAAACATGTAGTTGCGCTGGAAAGTTTAAGTATTAGACGTGTATATTTTATACAATATAATTTTAAATTTTGAATTAATATAAATTTTAAATATTATATAAATAATAAACTAATTTTATATATATCTCTTTTTATAATGAGTTAAAAACAATAAAAAGATTTTTGTTACATAGTTTATCCATATTTTTTTTTAATATTTGTGCATTTATGTATATATATATATTTAATATTTGTACATAAAGAAGATCAAGATAAAAACACGACAAAAAAGACTTATTAATATCCTTTTTGAGATTAAAAAAAAAAGATAGAGATGCAACAAAAAAAGCTCATAAAATGAGAGGTTGAGAGCATACAAAAAACAAATTAGATTCAAGATCTATTCTTATTCATCTTCTCTTATATATTCTTCTTATTTTCTCTCTACCTCTTTACAAATTTAATTTTTTTAGTTTCTTAGTCAGAATTGTTGAGGGTCTGACTCAATAAATAATTTGTGAGAACTTTGATTTATTTGTTTTTCTCTTTTTGAATATTGAAATACTTTCTATTTTTATGAATACTTTAATTTAAATTCATATCTTATTTTAGTTGAATAATTACTGTTATCTAAATTTATGAATCCGTAATTGTTCATTAGATTTAGTAAAGTAGTAATTCAATATCCTTGATAAACAAAAAATGTCTTGTGTATTGATGAAAATATTTCTTCCATTTTAAACATGCGAGCATATATATTATTAAATGGTGATTGATGACTTTTCTTGTTCTTAATGTTGTTCATAATTTAAATTCTAAAAGTTTATTTAGAATTAATTAATGAACAAGGCTTAATTGGAGAATTTGTTCCTTGAAATACCCTTAAAGAAGAGTAGAACATCAAAGCTAATTGATGTTCATAATTAATCAATTTTAGAAAAGAAATTATTTATATTTCTTTTGGAGTTTTCAATGATCAAATTAATTGAACTAAACCTGAAATAAACCTTGACTGAGAGTTATTTGCATTGAATTCATTTTAAAAATATTTTTTAAATTTATTTATTGCTTTTACTAAAAAGAAAAATTCGTTTTATTTTTTTATATTTTAATTTTAAATTAAATAATTTAATTATTCCATGTGAAATACAACCCTCTTATTGTATCTATGATAAAAATTATTTTGGGAGTAAGAAATTATTTTTGATGGCTTTAACACTTATAAAATTTTGATGCCATTGCTAGTAATTGGTGTCATTATTTACTTAATTTTTTTTTAATTTTATGCCTCGGTCTTCTTACACAGGTAAATTAATATTTGATTATGAGATAGTGAAGACAGCTTGAAGGTAAAAAATGAGACAAAGCAGTGCAAGATAGCTTTTACTTCTGTTCCTAATAACGATTTAGTTTTTGATTCGTCTGTACCTGAAAAGATGGTTGAAGCTTAACCAATTTTGAGAAGGATAACTAATCCGGATGTGAACCAATAGTCATTGTGCATAGAATTTCCAAATATAAAGGTAAATTTCAAACTCAAGTTTGGTTTAATTCATTTATTACCTATTTTTTATGGGTTTGCAAGTGAGAAAGATTGGAGCACTCAACTAAATAATGCTCTCTGGACATACAGAATTGCATATAATACTCTTATCAATATGTCTTTGTATAACTTAATTTTTGATAAACCTTTCCACCTTCCTGTAGAATTGGAGCATAAGGTCTATTGAGCTATTAAATGCAATATGAACATGGATGAGGTAAGTGTACATAGGATGTTATAGTTGCAAAAACTTGATGAGATAAGAAATGAAGCCTATAAAAATTTGAAAATCTATAAAGAGAACAATAAGCTCTATCATGATAAATATATATATTTCTAGAAAAAATTTTGAAATTGGTTAAAAAGTTCTTTTATTTTATTCTAGACTTAACCTCTTTCTTGAAAAATTAAGGTCTTGTTAGGTTGAACCATTTTTTATCACTTAAATGTTTTCTCATAATGCAATTGAAATTCATTGTCTTCTGATTAATAAAATATTTAAGGTTAATGGATATTATCTAAAACCTTATTATGAAGGATTTCAGGCGAGCAACTTAAAAATAATTGAGTTGCGACTTTCAATTTATAAAAATTGAGTAATGAGGCATTCTATCTAACTATAGACATTAAATAGATGCACTTATGAGAGACAACCCACCAAAAAACAAAACAAAACAAGAAAAAGAAAAGATTTTTTAGTCTTTTTAGTTTTATCTTATTTTCTATTTTATTTAATAAATCCACCGCATTTCAAGTAATATCTCTCCTCTTTATTTACTTTGTTGTCTCCTTTATTTTGATTAAAAGTTACTACTCTTCATGTCTAAACCTGTTATAGGTAAGTTATGAGTAGCTCTAGGGATATCTAACTATAACAAAGCTATTTGTAAATCAAGGAAGTCTCAATTCCCTTTTCACTTTACTTTTATATATGACTACAACATTGAAGATAGTGTTGATTTTAAGTGTGAGAGGGGAATTTAGTTGATTTTTATAATTATAATTGTTACTCATTTTGGTAACTATATTGATTTAGAGAGAATTTTAATGATTTTAAAAAATAATTTTTTGGTTACTATTTCTTATTATTTTCATATTTTAATAAATTAATTGTTATTTATAAATTTTTGAGTTAGTTAATTTTGAAATTAAATGGTAAAGCAATTAACCCATAAGTGATAAGCATAACTTAGGAATTTAATTTGAATACTATTACCTGATTGTGTGTCATGTGAATAAGTAGTTGAGTGGGAAGGGTTGTTTATTATATATTTATCTTTGAATTTATATGTTTAAATATTGCATACTTAATATTCTTAAGGTGAAGATATAATTCTAAACACTCACCAAAAAAAAAAAAAGTGAGTCAATTCTCACTCTGCTGACTTAAGCTGTACTTAGTAACTGGGAGTTTTCATTATCAATGTTGACACTTACGTCAAACGGTGCAGTCAAGGCCATGAATGTGCAAAGTGTCTTGGTACAACAGATTATGTGAGTTTGAGTAATCAGACCTTTGTATCACTAATATAAAGGTTCACATTAAAAGAGCCTATAACAAGCCAAGAAAGAGACTAAAAATATAAAATTCTTTTACCTCCACTTGGTGAAAAATAAAGAAAAAAATTATAAGTGTGGAGGAGTTGAATTAAAAGACTCTTATGATCTCTATTGTACAATTTGTGTATATACATGATTGATTAGGGCATTATAAATTTTTAGATAAATATTATTATTTTTAATCCTTTTACTTTGCCAACTGTTTGCATTGATCACATTTTAAATATATATACAGACACACTGAAGTTACTTGATGATTGTAAGTGATGAATAGGCAAAAGCTGAATTGCAATTTTTTTTATTGAATAACTTATCTATTTATTTATAATAGCTTGTGATTAATGAAGAGCACAAGAAACAATGCCATCTTATTGAGCCAAGTGATAAAATATCTACCTCTAACATAGTTCTTTAAGGACAAGCAATCATTTAAGTGTGAGAAAATTTGTAAAGTCCCACATCGGATGGTTCGGTCCTGGGAACGGCCCATATAAGTGTGTACAAAGCGCTCCCCACCGAGACGCGTTTTCCCTAGGGGTTGAAAAGCCCTGAGGGAGGAACAAAACCCCGTCTGTCTATTCGGTTCGGTTGCAAAGCCGGCCGTCTGTCTGTCGGGGACAATATCGCGGTGGCTCTGTATGGAGTTAGTATCAGAGCCGGCCATTCGACTGTGCAACCCGGGGACGGGTTGGCCCCAAGGGGGGTGGATTGTAAAGTCCCACATCAGATGGTTCGGTCCTGGGAACGGCCCATATAAGTGTGTGCAAAGCGCTCCCCATCGAGACACGTTTTCTCTAGGGGTTGAAAAGCCCTGAGGGAGGAACAAAACCCCATCTGTCTGTTCGGTTCGGTTGCAAAGCCAGCCTTCTGTCTGTCGGGGACAATATCGCGGTGGCTCTGTATGGAGTACCTAAGCTCTGATACCAACTGTCACGACCCACAGATTTAGTATGTTGGCACAAAAGATAACAAATCCCCTTATCATTACCAAGAGTATTATTTCTGACTTTTGTAAAAATTTCGGCAGAGTCCCCTCTATAATTTGGACCTCCCGATATTTCTACAACCAGTCAATTCAACAATACACCCAAAACATATCAAAACATAGACATCTAGGGAGTGGGGATATCCTAACTATGATTCAGTGGAGCCACATTACATTGTTCAGAATAAACAAATTCATAATACAAAATGCACCCACATGAACAATTGTGGGTTTGCCAAAAGAATTTGCAGGAGATCTACAGCTAGTCGGCTACTCAGGGTAGGCTAGGGTCTTCAACGCTCTCTGAAAATAATTTAAGAAAGAGTGAGTTTGAAAACTCAGTGAATAAATAACGCCGACCCTTAAAATCTTAGGGACAAGGCCCGTAAAAATATTTGTATAGATAGATATTCATCATGCACAAAACAAGCCTCATGCAGATCGTTTCTTAAAATGCATCAGAAGTATCTAAGCAGAACTGAATTAAAACAGACGCAGAGCACACAACTCGCGGGGAGAATAACCACAGACGCAAAGCACTTTGCTTGTGAGATAAATAATTCCACATGTGGTAGCTACCCACATGGGGCTAGCAAAACCCCTGCTAGCTGAGGTCCAGATCATGGTGCACCAAGGCTAACAACTACTGCTATTAGCTACAGAGTTCTGAACAGATAACCTCCTAGATTTAATACATTTTTCAAATCACATTTCAAACAGAGTACCTCCCATATCAGTTCAATATCAAAGTTTCCAAATAACTCAATAAGCATCAATTTGCAAAATTTCATATTTAAGTCGATCATATAGTAAAGCATTTAAAAACGTATCTCCATAAATAGATTTTTCAAATGTTAGAACACTGCAAGGAAACTTAGTAAGAAAATAAGAAATAGGAGTTACTCACGGTCCGCATTACTTACTCACCTCCTAGGATGATGTTAACATTCCCTGCCTAGTCCTCAGCTCTAACTCAATCTCCTGAATATCCTACAATACCCGTTCAACAGATTTTAGAGCGTGAATAATCAGTAAAATTGTCTAATAACTTAGCCTACCTAACATTAATATCTATTCCTCATTCCCTTGGATTAACATATGAAAAACTAAGGTTTCCTAGGCATTATAGGTGTTTTCGCCATGTTAGCCGCGGCCAAATACCTCTTAGCCGCGGCCAATTCTTCTCTGTTTAACCCCCTATTATATCACTAATTTCGCCGCGGCTAGTTGGACTTTCGCCGCGGCCAAAATATATGGCGCCGCGGCGAATAAGCCTCTTGGAGCTTCTTCGCTCGTGCCCTCAATATTGGCCGCGGCCAATACCTCCTTCCGCCGCGGCCAATTCCTCTCTAGAACGTTAGCCGCGGCCAATTCCTTAATTCGCCGCGGCGAATTGCTTCCTTGATAACTCCCAGCTAACCTCTCCATTTTCGCCCCGGCATGGATACATCCCCCTCCTCTACTCCATTCTTGCCTTCCATTACCATCCAGCACACATATATCCAGATATAGGTTTATACATATATATTTATATACATCTATCTATGGTGGCAGATCATTTTAAAGGCATGGATTTATTCAAACGGGGAAACAAAGATCAGGAATTTGGCAAGAGGGAAGCGGAAACACTTAAAGCTTGAAGGAAAATCAAACTTGCTCCAACCAACTCATCCCCTTGCACTTTTTTTTTTTCTTTTCCTTCTACACACCCTTCCATCAGATGGCTACTCACACACAGAATCACATTACCGACAAGCAAAGCAGGGGAAAGGGAAACTCTGTGATAATGGACTAGAAACACAATACTTACAGCAGCAACTCCAGGCTTGGATGAGACTGGTTTCTGGCTTTAACTTCCTCAACCAACAGCAGCAGAATTTGAAATAGCAACCAGTAGAAAATTGAGTCTAGGAGCAGCGAAAATGGCGTGGAACAGGGGAGAGAGAAGATGAAGCTTTGTTCCAGCAGAGTTGCTCCTTTTTCTGACCGAAGGAATGTGCATGGGTATGGGTATGGTGCTGCTGATATTGAAGAAGCAAATTACCTAAAAGCCCAGACAAAATGAATGAGAGAAGGGGCATTTCGGATATTTACAGAAGGAGGCAAAACAAATTCTACGTGGCAGCTCAATCTCTTCCTTTGAAAAGTCCACTTACCCATATATATAACAAATTCATGCATGCAGGGTTCTTGCACGTCGGGTATTACAAAATTTGGTTAGTATATTTTACACACTTAAATAAATATAATTTTGAAATTTAAATTAATATAAAATTTTGATATTATGTGGATAATAAGCTGATTTTATATATATCTCTTTTCATAATTAGTTAGAAAAAATAAAGAGAATTTTGTTACATAGTTTATCTATATTTCTTTTTTAATATTTGTGCCCTTATTCATATTCCTTTTTTTAAAATATTTGTGCAAAAAGAAGATAAAGATAAAGACACGATAAAGAAAACTTATCCATATTTCTTTTGAGATTTTAAAAAAGAAGATAAAGATAGAGACACAGTAAAGAAAGGTTATAAAAAGAGAGGTTGAGAGTGTACAAAAAATAATTTAAATTCAAGATTTATTTTTATTCCTCTTTTCCTATATATTCTTCTTATTTTCTTTTTATTTCTTTACAAATATAATTTTTTAGCTTCCTAGTTAGGGTTATTAAGAGTCTGACTTAATAAATAATTTTTAAGAGTTTTGATTTATTTGTTTTTCTCTTCTTAAGTATTGAAATATTTTTTATTTTTATGACATTATTATTCAGTTAATTTAAATTAGTACCTTATTTTAGTTGAATAATTACTGTTATCTAAATTTGTGAATTCATAATTGTTCATTAGGTTCAATAGACTAGCAATTCAATACCTTTGATAAATAAAAATTATTTTTGTATATTGATAAAAATATTTCTTCTATTTTAAACATGAAAGCATATGTATTCTTAAATGGTAATTGGTGACTTTTCTTGTTTTTAATGTTGTTCATAATTTAAATTCTAAGAACTTATTTGAAATTAATTAATGAATAAGGTTTAATTGGAGAGCTTGTTCTCTTTAAATACCTTTAAGGAAGTGTAGAACATCAGAACTAATTGATGTTTATAACTAATATATTTTAAAAAAGAAATTATTTATATTTTTTTTGGAGTTTTTGATGATCAAATTGATTAAGTTAAACTTAAAATAAACCTTGGTTGGGAGTTCTCTGCATTGAATTCATTTTAAAAACATTTTCTAAATTTATTTATTGCTATTTTATTAAAAAGAGAAATCCTTCTTATTTTTTTATATTTTAATTTTGGATTAAATAATTTGATTAGTGCATATGAAATACAACCCTACTCACTCTATGTACGATATAAATTATTTTTAAAGTAAGAAATTGTTTTTGGTAACTTCAACCCACATCAATATTGGAGACCTTCATTGGCAAGCAAATGTGAACAAAGGAATAATTATTTGTTTTTAACATTTAAAACCCTTTAATGATTTGTACATTTGTGTTGGCATGATATAAGGGAGAATCAAACTGTTTTATATTTGAGACGAAAAGATTCCCTTTCTCTCTTCCAACTAATAGTCCATGTGATTTAAAAAAAATGTAATATTTATTATATATTTATTATAATTATTTAATAATATTTATTTATATTATTATTTTAAAATATATATTTATTTTCTATTTTTATTTTTATACCTAATATTTCGTATGCCTAAGATATTGTTGCATGATAACGTCAAAAGTGCTAGAACAGGTAAAACACGATTTTTCTTTTTCTTTTTTTTCATCATCCATTCCAAGTATGCTTTTAAATTTCCTGTATTATAATCCAATGTTGCATGCATCATAGGATGAAATATATATATATATATATATATATATATATATATATATATATATGTATGTATGTATGTATGTATGTATAAGAGGAGGTCTATTAGGTGGAGATGAGAGTAAGGAAAAGCCGTAGGGAGAGATTGAATTTAAAACATGAAGTTCTCGTCAAAATTAAAAATTGAGACTATTGTCGCGCAAACTATTAGTTCATTGTTTCTTTTATTAATATGTCTATGTGTTTTCTTTTTTTCTTTAATAGCTGCGTAAGAAAATCTGTGCGCCCATAGTATATGCAATCAATGACAATTGAACTTTACACCTCTGGCATATAAATTTCTATGTTGATGTAGACGCTTATTCCCCCCCCCCCCCCTCTCTCTCTCTCTCTCTCTCTCTCTCCAATAGGGTTATATTTAGAATCTCAAGTTTAGATATATACTGGGAGAAACCTAATTTCATATATTTGAGTGGAATCCAATGAAGGTAGGTGTTCATTTGCCCTCTCTAGCATTCATTATTCTTTCTTTTCCCCAATTAAGTTCCCTGACCTTTTAACCTACTGTTTTGTTTGACATTTGACATTGAATTGGCTTAACAAGTTACTGCATCCTTTGCAGTATTATAAAAGATACAATAGGAGAGAGGCAGAGAGAAAAAGAGAGATGCAGTGACTTTCTTTGCTCTGCATCATCAATCACAGCGTTGATGGATAACAGACAGATGTTCAACTTCTTCAGCAACATCTCATTCAATCTTCTTTCCAGGAAGAAATCCAGAACATCACGAGAAGCCAACCTGTCAAACTGAAGGAAGGCAGAGAGAAAAGCACCACCGACCAACGCTCCAGCCATTATGTATTGTTTTTGGCAGAAATGAAACCTGAGAGAGGAAGTGATAGTAGAAGAAAAAGCGCCTTAAGGCCATTGTGTGGTAATCGCCTCATACATCGGTTTCTTCACCCAATTTGGTGATGGCCGGCTGGTAAAGGTAAAGGCTTGGAAGTTTCACTGCGTGCATTTGTTACAGCTAACAATGCTTCCTTAGTGGTTTGTTTCCAATTCTAATTTATTTCTTTTCCTTAAAAGCTATCGCCATTATTTATTATTTCTATTTTTTTTCCATGAGTCACCTTCCCTTATACATCATCGACAGGATATGCTACCATTCCAAGTTCTTACGAACCATCATCTATTACGCAAGAACCTCTACATTTAAAAGTCCTAATTAATCAAGATGTTCAACGAACGACGTCACAAATTTTATACTAATTTAGTTAATGTTTTTCAGAGAAACATAAATATTCTTATGTTTTAGTTTTATTTATTATCCAAATAAAAAGATTATATAATATTCTTATATTGAAACAAACAAACAGAAAAATGTTTTGTTATGAAATTAGTTTTTCAAATAAAAATTTTGAGAAAATTAATCTGCTGATTTTTATAGTTTATCTTAATTTTTAAATTGATCCTTATATTTTTTTTCCCCTCAAATATGTCTATATACTTTCTAGCTATAATTGATTTCTGTCATAATGCCATTAATATTAGATCTATCAAAAGAAAAGAAACTTATCAAGTTGGCCTGTTTAACACATCAAAAGGAGTCCATCCATATAATTTTGAGATCATATTGGCCTAGTCCATTTAACGCAGGGCCAATTCACATAATCTATCAATCCCCCCCTCCACCGGGGGCTCTTTTTTTAACTAATCCTAATATTTGAAGAATTCAAATGATGTTTTTACTTTTGATACAAGAACTAATCATTCAAAATAATATTTGAAGAATTGGAATGGTATTTTTACTTTTGATACCTTCTCTATAGAAAGTAGCATTTCTATTTCTTCATCGGCATCATTTTGACCCACAATTAATGCATCTTTTTTTTTTAATTTTTTTGTGAAAACCTAATGCAACCTTCGACTATAAAAGGAATGAGTATTTTAAAGGATTTCAGATATATCGGCAAATTTTGGCGAAAAACAATTTTTTAGAAAAGTCAATTTATTAGATTCAAGTCTAACACTAGGATCTTGTGACTTCTTAAAATGAAATCACCTTATTTAATCTGTTAGTTGAAGAAATCGATTGTCCCTACTTTGTGCCAAGTAATAAGTGTATAATAGGTATATGAATTATGTAAATATATTATCTAACAACAAAGTTCCTCTAACAACCTGGTTTGTAATCGATAAATATTCTTTTCAAACAAAGTTCTTTTGATAGACAGAATTTAAACAATCAACTTTTTCAAAACTATAGAGCACATAAGGTAAGAATATCACACCATAATATACAGAGGTTTCCATTCAAAAATTAAATTTTACATCTTCTCTTCAAGCACCAAGCAAGAGACTTTTTATAAGTGGTGAGTAATCACAGTACAATCAAGAAGGCACTTAAGCCTATACTAACCCATAATACACATGTACCACAGATCAACTAACCATTACTCTCCACAACCAAACCTAAGAAAAACTTCTCAAACTTTTATAAACCTTACAATCGAGTTTTTCTCAACCAAGAACGCAAAAGACTCTTTACAACATGGAGGCCACTAAGGTCTTTACAACCCTATCCAAAGGCAACCCCAAACAACTGTATTTTCTCAAAAAACGGGGGAAGTTAATGTTGACAAGAGCTCCCCACAAATTCAACTCCTAAAAGAGTGTATGATGCCAATAACAGTACAAGAATAACAAAAGCTCAGAGATTATCAAGAAGAAAACAGATTTTAGAACTTTCAATGCACTTTGTCATCTTGATCTTCAATGATTTCGTGAGAGTTGTATTTACGGATGAATTTCAAGTTGTTGGAGAGCTTTAAATTTTCTCACCAATCTTGCAACGTTCATATTTTCAGAGCATTAATGGCTTTTGATCTTGGTTTCTACCCTTTGCATTTTTGGCCATGCTGCAACAACCTTCTTTTGAAATTTCATCACTAGGAATTATAGTTTGGTAGCTCGGCTCCCTCTTATTAAGTAGAAATTTCTTCTCCTTCAGAGCACATTAGGTCTGCACTAATGTTCTGCTCCTTCTCCTCTGGTTTTGCGTTTTTAATAAGAAATATGGACCTAATGCAAAAAGATTACTTGTTAGAATATATGACAACTAAGAAAAGGCATATATTGCCTTTTTGCATTTGGCTCCCGTACTTTTGTACAGTATAAACACAAGGCAAGTGGGCGTTGAAAACTCATAAGAATAAAATAATAAACTTAGTCAGCATCTCCAAAACCAAGACTAAATATTAAAACATTTTAACCAAAACAGGGAAACTAGATTGCAATCTGGTTTAGTTCCAAAGTATGGTTCAATAAAAATGTATCTTGTGAGTCATGAGCCTCATCTTTGTTTAGGTTTGGATACAATATTATTATGAATCAATGTATGATGATTTCCAAATTATCAAATGAGATAGCAAATTGAAGTCACCTTTAAGGAGAGGAATTCCCTGTAGTTCCTTCGAGATGTTAATCTATTGCAGTGCACCAGCATACTTTTCCAACCTTGCTAGCCGCATAAAGGAAGATTTCCAAATTATCAAATGAGATGGCAGATGGAAGCATCAAGAACCAAAAAGCATATTCAAATACAGCATAAAAAATACTTTGGATTGGAAATTCATATGCCGGAGTAGGTACCAGATTTTTGCTAGGCAATTAGAGCTGGTTATCATCTCATTGATGGTTTGTGACTAAGATCGTGATCAAACTCTAAGGAGGGGATGTGATGTCTTCCCCTGTGCTCTCCTATCATGATCAATAAGCAAAGGATTATGGCCCCAAATGTGAAGAGAAAAAGCAGAAATGATTAGACCTTCCCTAGCAAAGCATTGGAGTCTCACGACTCTCAATGGTGCAAGAGAAACAGTAATGCATCTCTATGTTTCCAATCTGAGTTCTATATCAAAAGAGTCTGCCATCTTCATTGCATAATATATGAGAGCTCGTCAAAAGATACTTATGCTGTGTCTGCAGTAGTTCGGTTGTCCCTTGCTCCTGCCCTCCACAAGGTCAAACCCTATAAAATTTCTCCTTAAAACTAGTGTCTATAATATTGTCTATATTATTGCTCCTGTCCCTTGCTCCTGCAGTAGTTCTCCCCAGTTGCCAGTCATATTGTCTATAATATCATTACAAGTCCCCAAAGATTTCAAGTAAAAATTAGTGAACAAACAGTCCAATATATCTTATATGCTAAATTTTCTAAATATATAAATTCATATATGTGTGAAGGAGAGGGAAATTTTTATAGTCTTTTTCCAAAAACAGAGTTCCTCAAATCTAATGTTTGTAAATCATAAAGTAGACATATTGAATCCGGTAATCTTTTTATTCTAGTGCCTGATAAGCTAGAATAACGAACCTGTTTGGGATTGCCTTTGAGAAAGCAAGTCTCTTGGAAGCTTAACATGCCACTTTCCAACTGTATATGTGACAATGAAGTGTAATGAATTCCCAAACACATTTTCAATTGTTACCCTGGGTACACAATAATAACCTGGTTTGAAAATATATTTTTACAATACACTGGTGTAAGAGTGACATTCAATACTAACAAACTTCCTTAAACTCCTGGACACTCTATTCATGTCATAGGTACAGTAGCAATAGATATTTCCCTTAAGACCAATATGGAGAAAAATTGACAACAAAATGATGTGATTCTCATAATTTAGTTGAAAACTAGAGATGGAAAATGTAATGTGTATGACAAGCCTCATTATATTAAGATTTGGATGAAGAAACGAACAAAAATCTATAAATAGTAAACATGTCAAAAATTAAATATTCAAATAAAAAAATATAAGTCACCTTTAAATTGAGTGATCCCTTTAGTTTAATCTTTTACAAATGTATGATCAGTTCCAACGCACCAACATACTTTTGCCATTGTTACTAGCCACAGAAAGGAAGATTTCCAACAGTAAAATAAGATAAATTTGAAGTATTGAACAGTCCTGAAAGCATCTTTGAATATGCACCAAGCACTATTTTGGATTGGAAGTTCTGGGGTTGATGTGGATTTTTTTTTCTTATTTTGATTTTTTTTAATGGAGTTATATAAAAGTCAGTTTAAGAAAGAACAAGTTTAGTGTTTAAAAAAATCATCTGAGCAATTCTATAAATGTCATTATATTTGGCCAATCTTTAAAAACAAAAAAACTACTTTTAACCATCAAAGAACTAAAAATGACCTATATAGATATGGCTATTTGAATGTACTTTTTATTCTATCCTAATTCAGACTTGCCAATATGCTTAAATTGTTAAAGGTTGTTATAACAGTGTTGCTGATAGCTGTAAAATGTAATATCATTTTCTAAACTTTTAAAAACACACTGTCATAAATTGTTAACTACTATTGTGTCTGATATGTATATAGTAATTGAGAGTTGTCTTGTCACTTTTATTATTAAGTCTAATACTAATAATTGACTGAAATTGACTTTGGCTAACAAAATTCATGATATAAATTAAGTAAAGACCAAATTGCTTTTCACTTTGAAGCTTTGATTGGCATTATATGGTTTTTAGATTAAAAAAAAAAAGTGCGATATTTATGACTCGCAAGATAATGAATAGTAATTAAAATTATAGCTTTTTTTTTTCATTAAATTATTGTTCTTTCTTTCAAGTATGATACCAAGTTTATGCTTGATGAAAACTTAAACTGAAAGCTAATAATAGATGAAAAAGAAAACAAATGACTAAAGTTATATGCAGTTTGAGTGTTCTGTATGTTTAACTGTTCAGTTTTGTCGTAGCTTCTGCTATTATTGCTATTTATAGGAAAGAAAATTTCTAATTAACAACTTATTTTCCAAAAGCTCATTTTAGGATTTCATCATCAATATTTGGGCAAGGACGTGAGCAATCTTCCCAAATCATTGTTATTCCGTTCTCATTGAGATTTGGATGGAAAAAGCTGTCATGAAATATGAGTGTATATGTAGACAAGAATGTTGAGTTGACAGAAAAACTGGAAATCACCTTTAAGTCGAGTGCTTCCCTCTTTTTTCCCCTTAAAAATGGTAATCGGTTCCCCTGCACCAACATACTTGTTGTGCCATCATTGCTGCCGACAGAAAGAAGATTTCAAATGTCACAACCCACAGATTTAGTATGTTGGCACAACAGATAGAAATTTCTCCTACCATAACTTAGAGTATCATTTCTGACTTTTGTAGAAATTTCGGCAGAGTCCCCTCTATAATTTGGACCCCCCGACATTTCTACAATCAGTCAATTCAACAATACACCCAAAATATATATCAAAACATAGACAACTAGGGAGTGGGGACATCCTAACTATGATTCAGTGGAGCCACATATCTACATTGTTCAAAATCAAATACATGACAAGCATAGAACAAAATGCACCCACATGAACAATTGTGGGCTCGCCCAAAAGAAATGAAGCAGGAGATCTACAGCTAGTCGGCAGCTCAGGATAGGCTAGGGTCTTCAACGCTCTCTGAAAAATTAAATTTAAGAAATAGTGAGTTTGAAACTCAGTGAATAAATAATGCCTACCCTTAAAAATTTTAGGGACAAAGCCCGTAAATGCACAAAAACAAGCCTCATGCAGATCGTTTCTTAAAATACATTCGAAGTATCTAAACAGAACTGAATTTAAAACAGACGCAGAGCACACAGCTCGCGGGGAGAATAACCACAGACGCAAAGCACTTGGCTTGCGAAATAAAATGACTCCACGTGTGGTAGCTACCCACACGGGACTAGCAAAACCCCTGCTAACTGAGGTTCAGATCATGGTGCACCAAGGCTAACAACTACTGCTGTTAGCTACAGAGTTCTGAATAGATAACCTCTTAAATTTAATACAATTCTCAAATCACATTTCAGATTTAATACGTTTCTCAAATCACATTTCAGACAGAGTACCTTCCACATCAGTTTGATATCAAAGTTCCCAAATAACTCAACAGGCATCAATTTGCAAAATTTCATGTTTAAATCAATTTTTCAGTAACATGCATATAACAAAACATTTATCCAAACGTGAGAACACTGCAAGGAAACTTAGTAATAAAATAAGAAATAGGGGTTACTTACAATCCACATTACTTACTCACCTCCTAGGATGATATCAATATTCCCTGCCCAGTCCTCAGCTCTAACTCAATCTCCTGAGTACCCTACAATACCCATTACCAGATTTTTGAGTGTGAATAACCAAAAGAATCGTCTCATTAGCTTAGCCTACTTAACATTAATGTCTATTCTTCATTCCCCAAGTTTAACATATGAAAAACTAAGGTTTCCTAGGTATTATAAGTGTTATCGGCATGTTAGCCGCGACCAATTTCCTCTTAGCCGCGGCCAATTCTTCTCTGTTTAACTCCCTTATACATCACTAATTCGCCGCGGCGAGTTGGACATTCGCCGCGGCCAACATATATGGCGCCGCGGCGAAGAAGCCTCCTGGAGCTTCCTCGCTCGTGCTCTCGATATTGGCCGCGGCCAATCCCTCCTTCCGCCGCGGCCAATTCCCCTCTGGAAGAGTTAGCCGCGGCCAATTCCTTAATTCGCCGCGGCGAAATATTCTCTGAAAAACTTTCAGCTGACCTCTCCACTTTCGCCCCAACATGGATAAATCCCCCCTCCTCTGCACCATTCTTGCCTTCCATCTCCATACAACACACATATACATAGTCATAGGTTTATTTATACATATATATATTCCCTTGCACTCTCTTTTCTTTTCCTTTTACACACCCTTCCATCAGTTTGCTACTCACACACAGAATCACATTACCGAACAAGCAAAACAGGGGAGGGAGGTGCTATGAAAAATGGACCAGAAACACAAGACTTACAGCAGCAACTCAGACCTGGGAAAGAAACTGGTTTCTGGCGTTAACTTCCCCAACCACTAGCAGCAGACTTTGAACCAGAAGACAGCAGAAGATGAACTCAGGAGCAGCAGAAATGGTGAGGAACGAAGGAGAGAAGCTGAAGCTTGTTCCAGCAGAGTTTGGCTCCTTTTTCTGACCGAAGGGATGGGCATGGGTATGGGTTTCGTGCTGCAGAGATTGGAGAAGCAAATTACTTAAAAGACCAGCAAAATGAATGAGAGAAGGGGCATTTCGGAAATTTGCAGAAGGAAGCAAAGATTTCTACGTGGCAGCTCAAGTTTTGCTTTGAAAAGTCAACTTCCCATATGTATATATCTCTCATTGCATGCACGTCGGGTTTCTTACATCAAATTATCCAAGAAGATAACAAATTGAACAGTCCGTAACCAACAAGCTGAAAGATCAAGAAAGTACCCCAAAGGTAACAGGTCGAGCAGTTAGGAATGATGCAATATTAGTTCCTTAATTTTAGTTTTCCAGAACCGCATTGGGCATTGAAGAGTTGCATCTGTTATAAGCGCCACAAGCACGGATGTTAAGGCCAATAGTTCTAAGGAGACACTGATCTAATCAAGTCAACGCGAGCATCTTGAAATGCACATGTGCAACATTTTAGATGGAAAACAAACATGCTAGAGTAGCTCATATCATGCATGGGATGTGAGCTTTCCCTGTCTTCCCAATTTTGAATTTGGGAGTCCTGTTCAAGCAGAGGACTGTTGCTTCAAATGTCAAGAGTAAAAGGGGGAATGGGTAGATCCTCCTGGGCTTGGGATCTTGAGCAACCCTGTAAATTCAGCAAATGATAATATTCAAAATGAAAAGAGACAATGCAAATATTTGAAAGCAAATGGATATGCAGGAAGAAGTATCACGTCACATGCAACCAACTCATTATGCGTAATCATACATTTATGGATCTAAATATGTATGACAAATACTAGTTTATTAAATCTTGAAGCACAGTTTTTTTTTTAAGCAGTCAATAAGATCTGGGATAAATAGTTCTTCAAACTGTCTTTTACAAACATTAGTTTATTTTCACTCTGAAGCTTTTAATTAGCACTGCATTGATTATTAGAAAAACACCTTTTTTAAAAAATAATTATGACTATGCAAGATACTTCATAACAATAAAAAATTCAAACTATACTATATTCTTTTAATTAAACAATTACATGAAGTTCTTTTATTAATGCATGTACGGACAATCAAGCAAATAGTTGAAAATATAAATCTGATAACGACTTGTACGAACAATGAATGAACTGTTAATAACGTCATACATGCATAATTTGATAAATATATAAGTTCATACATATGAATGAGTGGGCACCTCATATGTAGCCAATCAAGTTTTATGCTGGGAATGTGAGCAATCTTTCGCCAATCTTCTCTTTTCTCTGAGCAAAAGACAATTCGAAATTTCTAGAGTAAAAAATTAATTGGGGAGACCCTCCTTTGGCAAGCATTGGAGTCTAGGACAATGATGAAGTCAAAATTCCTTTAGAATGGACAAGTGGCAAAAGCTTTTGTAGTCAAATGTTCTAATATTTGAACACATAAAAGTTGAGAGAAGTAAGAGTAGGTGGCAGCAATCTTGGTTCAAGAACAGGTTCCAAATCTGCATCTTTAATACATAAATATTGTAGAAAACCATGATCCAATGAAGAGCAAATGAGTTTCGGGCATTTGCAAATATCAAGGAACTTAAGATTTAAAGGCAAACCCGCTCATGAAATGATTTTATTAGTGGAAAATTGTTTATTTTTAGTTTTGTAAGAGAAGGAAAGAGGAAATGTTTGCATTCTAAACTCTTCAAATGCAGAATGCAAAAAAATTTTAGTTTGGGAGTAGATAATCCTTGATTTTCAAATAATTCAAATTGATATTCAAAATTAAAAGTCATGGGCTATCATAGTTGTATCCCTTTGAAATAGATATTGTTTCAAGATTATGACATTTAATTAATGTCAGTATCCAAGTGATGCAGGTAGTTGCTCTTTCAACTTGGGGTAGTAACATTTTCATATTTCTATTCCTCCCATCCCTTCATTTCAAGGATCTAAATGGCATAATACAAGAGCTATTTTCAAATCATTAATCAGGTCATACATGACATCTCTACTTGATAGTTTAAAAAATGAGCTCGAGAATACATCATGTAATAATTAAGAGACTCCTAATTGCCTTTAAGGACAATGGCAACTCTTCAAAATTAGAGTTTGAATGAGGAGCATCTTCACTGCAGAATGCAACATCAGTTGATGAACTTTTAGCATTAGTTCAATAGAGTACATGATGTAATTGGGCATGCACAAAAAGTGAAACCGAAGCAAATACAAGGTGTATGGACACCTTATCTCCAAATCTATACTCAAAGAACATCAGGGTGGTTGTAGGAATTTTTTACAAGATAAAATATTGTATTAAAATCAAATAAAGGGATCATATTTCTTAAATAAGTTCTATTTATATGATTTATCTTGTTTTCTAACTTTTTTATGGATTACAAACTAATCTCAAATTACCAAAAAAAATCTATTAATAATTTGATAAGACAATTTATTAAATCTAAAAGTGATAAGAGATGGGAGAGTTTGAGACAAGGCAAATGAAAGAGTATGTGGAAGAATATTAAAGAGCAAAATAGAAAACATATTTTTAAAAAATTAGAAAGAGTGAATACTTAAAAAAAAAAGTTAAAGAATGAAAAAATAAACAAAAAATTGAAAAAAATGATAATATATACTATTTTAGATTTTAATCTATTAACATAATATTACATGGAGAAATTTTTTTTAACTTTTCAATTTCCTGAATTTAGGTTAGATTTTTTTCTATAAATTTGTCATTTTTAATTTTATTATTCTAAAAGACTTTTAAAATTATTAAAATAATATATTATATATAAAGAATAAGTAATAGTTAATAATATTTTGTTATTTAAAGTATGACATATTAAATTAGTATATAAACTATTAGTTGTATTATCATATTTTTTAAACACGTAAATTTTATCTTTCAATCAACCTTATATCACTTGTATTTACTAAGAAGGGTCATATAAAATAATTTTATATACATATATATCAAAAAAAAAAAAAAAAGGAGAATAGGGGGAACCGGGCCTGTGATGAAGATGAGCACTAGAAAGCAGTTGAAATTCATGGAAAGGGAAACTTGGATAAAGTTTCATACCATTCATTATATCAATATATTTTTGTCTATATAGTAATACTTAAATTGACTTTTAAATACAGAGATTTAATGTATGATTATAACTATTGCCTTCTACAGACATATACATTCTAAATTTTGAATATATTTAAAAGCTCTGAAATACATCTTTAAATTTTCAACTTGTTTATAGTTTTTGTTCCACTTAAAATATCCTAAAATGCTACTTTTTGGAAATATCAACTTTATTTAATAAAGCAAAAACATGTACAGATAGAAGAAAAATCATATCATACCGCTTTGGTTTTACACCATTGTAATTAAAAAAAAAATATTGCACCACGCACAGACTAGGACAAAAATGAAGCAATCCCTCAGGGCACAACACATCTTGATATCCCAGCGGAGTGAATATACTATATAGTGAGACAACGTATACTTTTCCAATATGGTTCTTAAACTTGTTAACAAAAAGCACTCTTCACAGTAGCATGAATCCCGTATTCCTGTGGTTGCAACCAAAAAGCTAAACATAAATCTTGAACATCAAAGAAATTAAAACTGTGATTCTCCACAACATCATCAACAATTTGAAGTATCAAGTGTTTGAATCAAATTATGGAAGCACTCAAAGATCCTGCCATCAATATGACTGGTGGTGTTGGCAAGACCACTATAGCTGAAGAAGCAGCAAAGAAAGTGAGGGAAGAAAAGTTGTCTGAAAAAGTGACTAAAAAATTGAAGGAGAAATTGCTGAGATGGTGGGAATGATACCTGATGAGGAAAGTGAAAGCATAAGAACTTGTTGTCTATATGAAAGGTTGGGAAAAAAGCAGGATCTACTCTTAATATTAAAAAATTTATGGGAGAAAATATTTGAGTGTTTTTATTGAAAACCCTTTTTGTGTAATTTTTGTCTTTGATCTTAGATTAATTTTTTAATTAATATATATTAATATTAATTAATTGCTGAACTGATTAATATACACTATGTGGTGATATTGAGTAATCAGTTTTTGATTGATACTATTTAAAATAAATTTAGTTTTGTAATTAAATAACTCATAATAGATTGGTCTATCTATAGATCTATTTGAAAGATAAAACCCTAACTTGAAACCCATATAGAAGTTAAGAATCCAATACACACACCCATATAAAACCCTAACATAAAGGAGTATCTCTATCATAATTATGGTAAGGCAATGCAAGTTGTCTCAGCTTCTCTCTACTCCCTTTGCTTCTCTTGGCTAGGGTCGTAGGAAGCCATGGATCTAAATGCAATTTCAAATATGTTTCCATGATTTGCTTGATTATCTCTCTCTTGTACAAGTTAGCATTTGATATGTTCTCTATAGAAAGAAACACTTCCTTTTCTTCCCTTCATCAACATCATTCTAACCCATAATTAATGCATCCCCCTCGCCCCTCTTTTTTTGTGAGAACTTATGCAACCTTTGACTATGAATGGAATGAGTATTTCAAAGAATTTCAAACATATCAACAAATTATGGGGAAAAATAATTTCTTGAAAAAAGTCAATTTAGCATATCTAAGTCTAACCCTAGGATCTTATGACTTCTTGAAATGAAATCACCTAATTTAATCTATCCATTGATGAGATTGGCAAGCCCTGCTTTGTACCAAGTAATAAGTGCATAATATATATATGAACTATGTAAATATACTATTTAAAAACAAAGATCCTCTAGCAAACGTAATTGTAATCAATAAATATCCTTTTCAAAACAAAGTTCTTTTGACAAACAAAATTTAAACAATCAACCTTTTGAAAAATAAAGAACACATAACGTAAGAATATCACACCATAATATATAGAAGTTCATATTCAAAAATTGAATACTACATCATCCCCTCAAACACAAAGCAACAGACATTTTATATGTAGTGGATAATCACAATACAATCATGAAGGCATTCAAGCCTTTACTAACCCCTAATACAACATATTAACTAACCATTACACTCCACAACCCAAACCTAAGGAAAACTTCTCAAACTTCTATAAACCTTACACTTGAGTTTTTCTAGGTTTTTTTAGGTAAATCCTACTTTCTATTAAAAAATTCTTTCTAATCCATATTAAGCGAAAATATTGCATTCATATCCTATATTTGCTGTGAAAGTCAGACTCTTTGCCACCGATTCCCCTTTTGCAATTTTTTAAAATAATTTTCCAAGCAGAGTCCGACGCAGAGTGTTCGACTTTGCTCGGAAGCCTGTCATGCACCTGCAGCATGATAAGCCCAAAACAGAGATATACAAATTTTTTTTGTTTAGATGCACATACAATATGGCTCGGGACCCTATAGTACGATGACATGAAATGAATATTGACTAAATACAAAAAACGTTTATGACATGTATATTAATTTTAAAAAACTGTTAAAATTAGGAATCTAATTTGTTTTCCTAAACTGACAAACTATAATTGAAATAGCTTTACTATGCTAATGTTTTTACAACATGAAGGCCACTATAGTCTTTACAACCTTATCCAAAGGCAACCTCAAACAACTTTATTTTTAACTCAAAGGACAGAAGTCAATGCTCACAAGAGCTCCTCACAAATTCAACTCCTGAAAGAGTGTATGAAACCCATGAACAGTACAAGAATAACAAAATCTCAAAGATTGTCAAGAAGAAAATATATTTTTGCTGCTTTGAATGCACTTTGTCATCTTGATCTTCAATGTTTGATCTTGGCTTCTAACCTTTGAGCAGAAATTTATTTTTCTTCAGAGCACATTAGGTTTGAACTCATGTTCTGCCCTTCTCCTCTGGTTTTTTGATTTTAATAAGAAATATGGACCTAATGCAAAAGGATTACTTGTTAGAATATATGACAACTAAGAAAAGACATATATTGCCTTTTCGCATTTGGCTCCAGTACTTTTGTACACTATAAACAAAAGGTAAGTGGGCTTTGTAAAACACATAATAATAAAATAATAAACTTAGTTGGCATCTCCATAACCAAGTATTAAAACATTTTAACTAAAATAGGGAAAATAGATTGCAATCTGGTCTAGTTCCAAAGCATGGTTCAACAAAAATGCATCTCGTGTGTCGTGAGCCTCGTCTTTTGTTGAGGTTTGGATACAATATTACAATGGTTCAATGTATGATGATATATGCAAACATGGACGTTCAGGTAATTAAAATAGAAGTCACCTTCAAGCTGAGCAATCCCCTCTAATTCCTTATAGGTGTTAATCTAGCAAAGCACTGGAGTCTCACGATCTCTATGGTGAAAGAGAAACAGTAGTGCATCTCTATGTTTCCAATCTGAGTTCTATATCAAAAGAGTCTGCCATATTCATTGCATAATACGTGAGCGCTCGTCAAAGGAAAGAAAGGTGAGTTAGGCTATGTCCGCAGCAGTAAAATTTAGTAAGCAAACAATGCAATATATCTTATATTCTAGATATGCAAGTTCATATATCTGTGAAGGAGAGGGAAATTTTGATAGTCTCTTTCCAAAAACAGAGTTCCTCAAATCTAATGTTTGCAAATCATAAAGTAAACGAACTGAGTCTAGTAATCTTTTTATTCTAGTGCCTGACAAGCTTGAATAACGTACATGTTGGTAATCATGTGCTATTAGTCACATGATCTAATTTAAGTCTATTTATCTTTTCTTTATCTCTTTCTCTGGTGTGTCACCGTTATCGCACCATTACCATGTTCTGTTCCTTCTGTTTTAGGAAGGTTATCTTAATCTAATTTGTTTCCTTGTTTTTTGGGATTGGACATTGATGGTGGTCATCTCTTGTAGCTAGCGTCCCCTTTTAGCCGTTTTGTATTTTGCTATTCAATGAAATAAGGGAAAAAGAAGAGCAACAAAAGTGCTCTGTTCTGCTCTGTTTTGCATCATGCTATTAGAGCTTGAAAAATTCTGAACACAACCATGATTACCAACAGTACATGTTTGGGATATTTCCCTTAACACCAATATGGAGAAAAATTGACAACAAATTGATGTGATTCTCATAATCTGGTTGAAAACTAGAGATGGAAATGCAATGTGTATGACAAGCCTCATTATATTAAGATTCGGATGAAAAAACTAACAAGAATCTGCAAAAAGCAAACATGTCAAAAAATAAATATTCAAAGAATAAAATATAAGTCACCTTTAAATTGAGTAATCCCCTTAATTTAATCCGTTGCAAATGTATGATGAATTTCAGTTGCACCAACATTCTTTTGCCACCGCTGCCGGCCACAGAAAGGAAGATTTCTAGTTATAAAATAAGATAAATTTGAAGTATTGAACTGTCCCAAAACCATCTTGAAAATATGCGACAAGCACAATATTTTGGATTGGAAGTTAATGTATTGGGGTTTGTTTGGGTTGATATGGATTTTTTTTCTTATTATGAATTTTTGTTTTTAATGGAGTTTATATAAAAAGCAATTTAGGAAATAACAAGTTTAGTGTTAGGAAAAATCAACTGAGTGCTTTTATAAATATCATTATATTTGGTCAATATTTGAAAAAAAAATTATTTTTAACCATCAAATTACTAAAAAATGACCTATGTAGAGATGATTTTACAAGTAATACTATTCAAATAAACAATTTGTAGTCCATCCTAATTCAGAGTTGCTAATGTGCCTTAAAAACAAGCATCTTGAAATGCACCATGTGCAACATTTTGAATTGGAAACAAACATGCTAGAGCAGCTCATATCATGCATGGGATGTGAGCTTTACCTGTCTTCCTTATTTTGAATTTGGGAGTCCTGTTCAAGCAGAGGACTGTTGCTTCAAATTTTAAGAGTAAAAGGGAAAATGGGTAGATCCTCCTTGGCTTGGGATCTTGAGCAACCCTATAAATTCAGCAAATGATAATATTCAAAATGCCAAGAGAAACAATGCAAGTCTTTGAAAGAAAATGGACAAGCAGGAAGAAGTATCACATCACGTGTAACCAATTCAGTATGCGTAACGAAGTCTTTGATTAGATTAAGGAACGTTATAATCTTATAAGACAATAATTTTAATTTTGTCTATGCATACGTAGTTATTAATATGTACATGAACTATTATTTATCACCGTAAATAATTCAAACAAATCTATTATATATAATAATGGGAAAAAACTCATTATTCAACTATCAGATCATTATTGGATTGAGTAACATTGAAATCATATACGACAATAATTTTAATTTTGTATATGCATACATAGTTATTAATATGTAAATGAACTATTATTTATCACCGTAAATAATTCAAACTAACCTATTATATATAATAATGGGGAAAAAAAACTCATAATTGCTTTTTCTTCTTATTTTTATTGTTATACTATTTCAGCTTGTTTAAAAAAAAATATATTTTTTGGTGGAGCCTACGAAACTATGTTGAATCTTATAATTATATGAAGTTCTTTTATCAATGCATGGCACCATACGGGCAATAAAGAAAATAATTGAAAAAATTTATATCTGTTAATGACTTGTATGGTAGAAGCTAATTGTTGAGATATGGACAAAAATGCTCCGACGAAAATATAAACACTTGAGAAATTGAGCGTTTTGGGCACAACATGAGCATGATAATTAAGGAACGAAAGGAATTAAACGTTTTTTAGTTTTGGTGCAGCTTTTGCTAGTTGCTACCCTTGCTATCTACTAAAAGAATATAACAATTATAATAAATATGCAAATGTGTAAATGAATAAATGCACAATACATACACATATACAAAAGTTTCAAATTCATACAAAATGAGTAAATCATACCTGCTGAGTGGCTAGACAATGTGATGTTTAACCATCAAATTACTAAAAATGACATATATAAAGATGACTTTACAATTAATATTACTTGAATACATAGTTTTTATTACATCCCAGTTCAAAGTTGCCAATGTGCCTTAATCAGCTAAAGGTTCCTATGGCAGTGTTGTTAATAGTTCTAAAATGGAATATCATTTTCTAGACTTTTAAAAGATACACTGTCATAAATAATTAACTACTATGAAGAAGTTAGAGTGTTGTCTTGTTAGCTTTATTATTAGATCTGGTACTAATGATTAACTAAAATTGATTTTGGTTAACAAAATTCATGATATATATCATGTAATGACCAAATTGCTTTTCACTTTGAAGCTTTAATTAGCATTAGATGGCTTTAAGATAAAAACCCAAAAGAAAGTGTAATATTTATGACTTGTAAGATACTTAATAATAATTGAAATTATATAATTTTTTCATTAAGGAAAGAAACGAATTAAACGTTGTTCAGTTGTGGTGCAGCTTTTGCTAGATGCTACCCTTGCTATCTCACAATTATAACAAACATGTGTTGAAAACAGGTGATCAAAAAAATGTTCTTGAAGCATTATATAAAATTAAGTAGCTCAAGTGACATTTGTCAGTAATTTATTCCATAATATTCAATAATCTTTAATATGATAATATAATAAATTATAAAACTATAGATTCCTAGAATACATTTTAAATGTATTTAAAATTTTATTTTTAGAGTATTCTTTTTAAAAAAATGGAACTCAAATTCTTAATTAAAATATCATATTTCCTAATTAGTTAAGCTAATTTCTTTAAAAATGAAGTTTTTTTTTGGTCAAATAAAAAGTATTAAGCACCAAACCATTCAAAAGATATAACAAGGTGCACTATATATACACAAATTAATCAAGAATGCACTTCTTAAACAACAAAACGTGGTAAATCAGAGCAACAAGCCCATAAAAAGTTATAGCCTGAAATTACACAACTAAATAGTATGTCTAAAAAATGAGTAATTTACGTAAAATGAATAAATGCACACAACACACTTATATATAAAATTTGAAATTAATATGAAAGGAATGGATCATACCTGATGAGTGGCTGGATAATATGATGTTTAAGGACCTTGTCAATAGAAGTTCAAGTTAGCATAACGTCATCAAAAATAACGCAGGGTATGTGAGCAATCTTTGACCACTCTTTCCCTTTTTTCTTTTGGCACCGCTTTTTGAGCAAGGGACATCCCTGAATATATAGAGTATGAAGGGAACTAGGCAAACCCTCCTTTGGGAAGCATTCGAATTTATCACAGTGAAACAGTCGCAATGTTTTAAGAGCAGACAAGTGGCAAAGAACCTTATAATCCAGGGTTCTAAGATTTGAACACCTCTCAAAAGTAAGTGAAGTAAGAGTGGGTGGCAATAATCCTGCATCAGGAAGACACTCCGCATCTGCAGTACCTTCAATCGACAAGTATTGTAGGGAAGTATGATTATGCAAATCCCACTCCAATCGAGAGGTCACGAGTTTCTGGCTACTACCGATAGAAAGAAGCTCCAAATTGGTTGGCAAGCCCCCCTCAGAAAATGATTCCACTTGTGGACATTCGTATATAAATAGGTATCTCAGAGAGGGAAAGAGGATGTGCATACGCTCAGGCAGTGATTTCAAACTCTCCAATCCTTTAATGGAACACTCTTCCAATTTGGGAGCAGAAAATCCTCCTTTCGGAAATGATACAAATTTAGGGCAGCCGGAGATCCTCAAATATGTAAGAGAAGTGAGATGATGATCGTGTCCCTCAAAAACAGATATCGTTTCAAGATTCCTGCATCCATCTAATCGCAATGACTGAAGCTTAGGGAATAAATCAAGCGGAAAGGTCCGTAGGGAGTCGCAGCTACGTTCTATCCGCATTTTTTGAAGGAAGTTATGACCACGGGGCAATGGGAATTCTAGAGTGGCACAGTCAGAAATGTCCAATTCTTCAAGGCAAGTGTCGGCAATCATATTCTCAAATTTTTCAACCAAAAAGCATTCTGTGAAGGGTTCCCTAATGCAGAGGACTTTTAGACTTGGTGGAAGATATTCCAATTGCACCTTTCCACAATTTCTTAGAACCAATTTATTAATAGCTGGAGCTCGCAAAAGTGAAGCCACAAGCTGCTCGCACTCCTTAATAACTAGCTCTGTTAAAGAAGGAAGTTGTGCAGGAATGTGCTCTTTCAACTTGGGACATTCTTTTATATAAAACTTTCGTAAACATGGGAAAGCACCCTGTACATTTTCACATTTCCATTCCTCCCATCGCTCCATTTGCTTAAATCTCAAGATTTCTAAGGATACAAATGGAGTAGTGCAAGAGCTATTCCCATAAAATTCAGGACCAATAGCCACCATACTATCAAGCCCTATAATTGATAGTGACTTGAGAGATGACAGGAGACCCAATGACGGCAATGACGAACAATATTTGCAGTTCCTCAACTGTAAGAACACTATATTGGACAATGTATTATCTGCAAACCAATACGGAAACGTGGGATCACCATAGTTGCTAATTGATAGCTCTTTCAAGTTCCGGTGAGGTTGGAGATTCTCTAGCACATCCCTTTCATTACGAGATTGATCATTCTCCAAACTCCACTCCAACATTAACTCCTCAAGGTGTATTTTATTTTTTAAATTGGCAGCTAAGGAATCCATGGGATGCAGTACATTCTGCAAATCTAAAATAGACAGCGATCCTCGAAGATTAAGATCTCCTAATTGTCTGATATTGGTCTCATTACATTTGCCCACATTAAATGATGACAGAACTTGAAGATCTTTTAATTTCCCCAATTGCTTTGGCGTCTTTCCCACCCCAGTTTGACGAAAATCAAGATGACGCAGATTTATGAGCTTATGCAAATCCGTGGGTAATTCTTCCAAATTCCAGCAAAACCTCAACTTCAATGTTTGCAAGTTATAAAGTAAGCATATTGAATCTGGTAGTCTTTTTATTCCGGTTCCTGATAGATCCAAATAACGTAGATGTTTAAGATCGCTCACTGACTTAGGCAACTCAATAATGTTTTCATAGCCTGACAAAGACAGGACATGTAAGCACCTAAACTTGAACGGCAAATTTTGTATCGTCTTGCTAGAATTAAAGCCCCATTGAGGATTCTCATTTAAGGACAAGTAAGTGCGCAATCTGTTAGCCTTGTGTATAGCCTCAAATCTTCTAGCTGTATCGTGATACTCCGGCAAATATGAAAAGTGGCGAGTCACGTTTGAAATATTTTGTGTCTGATCTACCTCCAACCTAAAACAAAACTCTCCAGATGCATTTTTTGCAAGATCATTGATAAGGTCATGCATGACATATCGAGTTTTATCTCCACTTGATTGTTGGAAAAATGATCTCGACAATAGATCGCGAAACAACTGATCTCCTACTTCCTTTAAGTCTTTTCGTTGCTGTGCACACTGTAAAAAATTTTCCGCCATCCACAATTGAACTAGAAGCTCCTTGCTAAATTCATGATCTTTGGGGAATACAGAACAATAAACAAAGCATCTCTTGAGAAGAGAGGGAAGGTAAAGATAGCTCAATCTTAAAGCTGGAAGAATATCGCTCCCGTCCTTCCATATCTCACTTTCCAAAATGTCATTCCATTCCTCCACAGATAACTTTGTGTACAATAGACTCCCAATTATTTTCAAGGCTAAAGGCAACCCCTTACATTTTTTAGTAATTTTTTTGCCAATTGCTTCAAAATCAGAATTTGAAAGAAGAACATCTCCTTCACGGAATGCATAGCCTTTGAACAACAACCAACTATCTTCTTCTTGTAAATGTTTCAGTGAATGTATTTTAGCTGAGTGCACAGTTGAAGCAACTATGTCACTGCGAGTGGTTATAAGAATTTTACTTCCTGGAGCCCCGTAATTGAAAGGTGCCTGTAAGGACTCCCATTGCAAATAACTTTCATTCCAAAGGTCATCCAAAACAAGAAGAAATCTCTTTCCAGTAAAGATCCCCTTCAATTTAATTTGAAGCCCATTTAGATCTTTAATATCATCATTAGATGACATGGTTATTGCCTCAATAATTGCTCTAGTTACCCTCGCAACATCAAAGTCATCCGAAACACATACCCAAGCTTTGAGATCAAATTCATCCTTCACCCTCAGATCATTGTAAATAAGCTGGGCAAGGGTAGTCTTACCCAACCCACCCATACCCACTATAGAAATGATAGATAGGTGACTGCTATTATCATTTTCTGATAGCAACCAGTTAATGACCATGTCTTTGTCATCATTTCTACCACATATTCTACCTTCGTCCACCAAAGATGTTGTCTGCAACTTTCTTACTGATCCCACACCAACACATCTGCCTTCTTTCAATCCTAGTATATCTTTTCTACTTTCAAGATATTCTAGGTTTTCAAGGACTTGTTTCATCCTTGATTCAATACCAGAACCAGTGAAGAAGCTTCGTACCTTGGCTGTCATAGTACTAGAATGGAATTCAGCTTCCACCTTGCGCTTGGTCACTTCATAGTCAATCTCATCTAAGACATCCTCAGCATCATACACAGCACCTTTGACCTCATCAAGCCAAGCTTTCACATTTCGATTGGTGATCTCCTTTTGCTCTGCATCATCAATCACAGCGTTGATGGATAACAGACAGATGTTCAACTTCTTCAGCAACGTCTCATTCAATCTTCTTTTCTGGAAGAAATCCAGAACATCACGAGAGGCCAACCTGTCAAAAGCCACCTGAAGAAAGGCAGAGAGAAAAGCACCACCGACCAACGCTCCAGCCATGGTATGTTGTTTTTAGCAGAAATGAGACCTGAGAGAGGAAATGATACCAGTAGAAAAAGCGCCTAAGGCTAATGTGTGGTAATGGCTTCATACATCTGTTTCTTATCCCAATTTGGTGATGGCCAGCTAGCAAATTGGCAACAAGACAAAGACTTGACTTATTTCCAGTCCAAAGTGTAACTATGGCCTTTTTTTCACTTGCTGCGCCAATAACAATTTATTTTCTTTTCTTACTACAGAAGAGTTTTCGTGACATGAAAGTGAGAAAAGCGAAAAGGGTTGAAAATTTGGAATCTCCAAAAACATGATTTTTAAGAAGAATAACTTAGAATTTAAGTCACAAATATTGTAAGAATTTTTAATATGTAAATATTATTTTTCGTATTTAAGGCAGAGAACTGAAAATGATAATGAACCAAAAACTCAACAAAAGCAAACTTCTATTCATTAAAAAAGATGCTTTGGAATATGCCAACATTAGGAAAGTAGGTGTTAAAGAAGTTGAATTATTGGGACTTGTGGGGACTTCCAGTGAATTCGTTTGATTCACAGAAATGATATTTTAACTTTGTTTGGTCCAAAAAAAAGGTTTGTTTGGTCCCCTTCTCGAAGTCTCGTTTAATAAACTTTGTTTTAAAAATGTCCAACTTAAAAAATAAAAGAAAAATTTTACTTAAGATATCATAATTTGATGAAAATTATTTAAAGACTTTATAAATTAAATTTTTTGAAAGATTAAAAGAATAAATAATTATTAATGTTTTTTTAATGCTATTATTCATATTTTTTAAGTCATTATTCTTAGGCAGAATTTTCCAAAAATAAATCTATAAATTCTTCTCAAAATTTAAGCGACAAATGCTTTGAAGAATGTTGGACCACAGCTGTCGCCCAATAGAGATCACTAAGGTAAGCGAGAATAGCTACAAAATTAATCATAATTTATTGTGTGGAATAAAGCCTATTTGCATATATGTCCAATTGAGCATGGGTCCAAGCATTTAATTAATGTTTCAACATGTTTGGTTGAATATTAAATATGTAAAAAAATAAAAAGTATATAAAATAAAAAATAATATTTGTTATTTTATTTTTTTAAAATAAGTATTGTTAAATAATAATTATAATAAATATTATAAAAAAAATTACATTACAAATTACATTGTGATAAGCAAACCAAACCAATCATTCTTAACATTCATTCCTACTGGGCAATTAAGGTTGAGAAATTTCACTAAAAATACATCGCAATGAGCCAACCCAATATGTCCTCATCAGTCATTCCCGCTTGGTAAAGGTTTGAAAGTTTCACTATGTACAGCTAACTATGCTTCCTTGTAGGTTTTGCTTAGCCACCTTCCCTTATACAACATTAATGGCAGTTACATCCCCTGCTGCAGTAGGGATATAATAAGGTGTTTCACACTTTTTTTAGGTTTTTTTTAAGAGTGTAAATTTTTTATAATTAATATTTTTGTCATTTTAATTATATTTGTTTATCATTTTTGGTAAATTCCAGGCCTTAAAAAATTAAAAAAAAAAAAACTAAAAAACACTTACTACACCCCGTGCAGAGGGGTTACCATTCCAAGTTTTTATGAGCCATCACTTGTTACCCAAGTTTTGAGAATTATGATTAATCAGGATGTTAAATGAACGATATCTAATTGTAATTAGTAATTTAATTTAGCTTAATTAATTATACTATAATAATATATACAATCAGTAGTAATTAGGAAGTCAAACATGGTCATGTTATGGCACAAAAGTATAAGGTAGTACATAAAGATATTCTATAGTCAGAAATTTTTGCTTAAAAATTTTGAAAACGAAAATATTAATAAAAGGAATAATTTAAATTAAATTAATTGTGTGATAGCATTTGGTGGCTTAGAAATCTGGTGAAAATTGGAATATAGTGTCTCCACATTAATTTTAATTTATAAATATGGATATTGTTTCATTCAATCATGCCAACAATCAATTAAGAATTATCTATCTAAAATAATCAGAAAATATGAACTAAAGCTATCAGAGTATCCAACGCAGTGCAATTCACAATAGGGCATGCCAAGTGTTATGCTTGAAGGCTTCATGTTTAAAATTTAATATTAGATATACGAAAGTTTCAAAGTTATAATAAGTTTTATAATTTTTCTAACATTTCTTTTTGTTAGATAATTTCTATTTCTATATGGTATTGTATAGTTTTTGACATGAAGAAGCTGCATTCATATTTTAAAAAAGTTACATATTTTTAAAAATGTTTCCTTACAAGTAAGTAAATTATATATGATAAATAATTAGTATTTTTGTCGATCCAATACTCCTTAGTGTTCAATTCAACTGATGTGGATAATTTTAATTTATGAATATAAAAGTATACAAAGCATATTTGTTACAAAATCTTAAAAAATCATAATTAATAATGATGTTAAATAAACGATATCATATTATAATTAGTAACTTAATTAAGCTTAATTAATATACACAATCAATAGTAATCATGAAGTCAATCATAATCATGTTATAGCACAAAAGTATAATGTAGTATATATTAAAACAATAATATTAATAAAAGGAACAATTTACAAGGTGAATTAACCGTGTGATAGCATTTGGTGGCTTACAAATCTCAACGCTTTCAAATTTCAAATTTCAATATATTAAACACCAACCATCACTCATATACATCTTGCCAACCTTATTTCGTTATTCATAATTTTTTAGACTACCTACTATATCTTCATGACTGAAATGTATATCATTCTATGAAGGACATAACTCCCCAGAGAGAAAATTGAAAGATCAAGGCAAGGATTGTTCGATTATGGACAATGCCTGGGTTTAATCTTGCTAACAAGGTCAATGGCATTGAAATGGTGTTCAGCATAATGAAATAAGCTTTTTGTGACAGATTTTTCATTGATTGTGTTATTACTTTGTTGTTTTGACGAGAAACTTTCTTACAGTTATTTGTTCATATTTTACCTTTTTCAGAAATCTATGATTCACGTGACGGTTAAGTGTTCTTTTGTTCACAAATTTAAGAAGTCCCTTTTCCAAAGAAAGAGTACCATTAGTCACTTTGGTGTAGGTTAATGATAGATTTTTCATCAGTGGCTCAATTGATGAGAAAGTGCGATTTACAATGTTTTTGGATGGAGAGAAACGTGAAAAAAAAAAAAGAAACGAAGAAAAGAAAAATAAATTTTTTTTCTACTTGACTCAGAGAGAAAACCAAGAATAAGAAAAAAAATGGAAAAAAGAGTATGGTAAGTCTCATGCAAAATTTTTCTCTCTATATTTAGAAAGATTATGAAGAGAAAACAACAAATTTTTTTTTCATGCCCCTGTCCTTGGCCAAAAAAAATATACATATATACATATATAAAATATTTTTAATATATAATATTTATAAAATTTTAAAATAAATAATCATATTTATTTTATTAAAATAATAATTTATAAATAATTTTTTAAAAATAAAATTTAATTAACTTTAAAATATATATATTTTTTAAATATTTTTTAATTTTAAAATCAATAAATTATATATTGCCTCCAACCCAAATTTGGTTGGATGGCATATATATATATATAATATATATATATTAATATAATATATAATAATATATTATATATAATATATAAATATGATTAAAAAATATTTATTATATTTATATATTTTAAATTTAAATTAATTAATATATATTAAAATAATATTTATAAAATTTTAAAATAAATAATTCTATTTATTGTATTAACATAATAATTTATAAATAATTTTTTAAAAAATAAAATTTAATTAATGTAAGAAATATGTTTTTTTAAATATTTTTTAACTTTAAAATTAATAAACTATATATAAAAAATGCTAAAATTTGGTCGGATGGCATCGGATGACATATATATATATTATATTTTTTAACATATAATATTTATATATTAATTTATATATTATTATAATATATAATGATATATTATATTTACATATATTATATTTAAATTAATTAATATATATTAAAAATTATTTGTAAAAAATAATTTTTTATTTGAATATTTTTTCAAAATTGATTTTATTTTTTTATTTTATTATTTAGCTAATTTTTTTGAAAAATTAAAATGTAGTTTTCATAAATTTATTTTTTTAATTCATTATTTTTATTTCTCTTTTTAAAAAAATATATGTATAAATTTAAAATAATTAATTTATATTTAAAACATAATGTTCTTTAAAATGTAAAACTTATTAATATTATATAATAAGGGCATTATTATCATTTTAAATTAAGTTTTCTTTCCTTTCTATTTTTTCTCTACCCATCCAAATATATAAAAATAAAATATTTTTTCCATACTTTTCTATTCTCTCTCTTTTCTCCTCACTTTTTTCTTCCTACACTTTTCTCTTACCCCATCCAAACATAACGTTAGTAAGTTTCTCGTTGTCAGGTTATTAATTACATTGATATCAAAGAGTTAGTCATTGTTGTTTGTTATTGTCCGAATGGAAAGGAATGTTGTCTTGAACGTTATAGATGCTGTAGCACTAAATTATCATTATTATTATTATTCGTCTCCTACAATATTTTGCCCATTTTGAACAATTAATCAAGCTAAATTGATGAAGGAAAATAGCACCATTCTTTATCAATTTGGTGTACAAATATCTTATTGCTTTATTTAGGGGGTTCGTCCATTGGCATTTGCCCATTGAATATGGAATCCAGTTGTGAGATATTTGGACTGTCACTGTACATAATTTTCAAATATTGTCTAAAAGAATCTAGCTGATAAATAAATTGTTTCAACTTACTTTGATAAGATGGGTAATAATTAGTAAATTTTTATCAATAAGGAATTCCTAGCAGAAGCTCAGGAGTTAGCCAAAAAATGAAGTCAACCTATGTGATGAACTGATGATAAACATAAATAGTTTAAAAATGAAAAAGTACAAGAAGTTATCAACAAGTGAAAGATCAAAGTAAAATAATTTGTGTAAGTTAACCAAATAAGAACATAGTTTATCATTTTCAGTCTCTAAAATTGTTGCTACCCCAAACTTGGTTGTTGATCCCTTTGAGAAAGGATTTGTTGCAGCTAATTAGTTATCCCCTGCTCTGACTCTCTGCAATGTTATGCCCTATTACATCCTTACATGGTATTCATTTAATCATTAAAAAAATTAGGTAAATATTTTAGCGTGAATTGCACATTGTATAACGACTAC
This sequence comes from Erythrophleum fordii, assembly GCA_032878935.1. NCBI lineage: Eukaryota > Viridiplantae > Streptophyta > Magnoliopsida > Fabales > Fabaceae > Erythrophleum > Erythrophleum fordii. Next base: position 10,762,981 of record JAVQMF010000026.1, read on the forward strand.
TTTTTCAACATATATTAAGAAAATCAATGCAGCTCCAACATTGTTATCAACTTAGACTTCTCGTTGAAATTATTGCCTCACTTAGAAAACAGTTCTTCCATCAACAATATTACAGTCCAATACATAATTTAAAAATAATAATACTTGACTAAAAGATCACTTGTAATATATGTTGAGCGGTCCACCTATTCACAGAAAATTCATTTATATCCATCATCTAGAAAAGGAATATATACCAAATCTAATAAAAGTAGTTTCCTTAAACATGCACTCACTCTAATATAAGATAGAACTTGGGATTATTAGATTTTTTTAATTCCTTCTAAACAATAGATACTTTGGAGGATAAAGATTCTTTGACCAATGTTTTTATCATAACTAACAATTTAGTACTTTTTGAAGTACAATCACCTGATTTAACATATAGATTGTTAGGAGGCTATTATTTTTTATATTAGGTAATTATTAAAACCTGAGATGTTATGGGCATACAAGCAATACCTAGCTCTAAAATCCAAACTACTCATCTATTTGAAAAAGCATGGCCAAAATTATTAATTGAAGCTTGAGATTGCTCATCACAGTATTATATTCCATGAACTAAGATGAAAGAGAAATAGAGGCGCATCTCTATATCTCCAACCTAAGGTCTATATCAGAAGGTTTTTTTTCATCTAGTGCATAATCTATGAGAGCCTGTCAAAGGAAATAAAAGTGACTAGGCTTATCTTTGCATGATGACATTAGAAATTTTCATATTTATTTCAAAATGAAGTATTTTGTATTCATATATTCATAAATTATTTTGTTTGAATAACAATGTCAACTTTTCACTTTCAACCAAACAACCAAATGCAGCTGAACAATGCAAAAGTTAATCATTTGAGTATCAAAAATAGTTTCTATTCAAAGAAAAGAAAAATAGAGAAAATTTATTGTTATAGTGTTTTTTACTATTGCCTTATATCCCAAGTAATGCAAAAAGAGAATGTGAAATTCATAAGGGGAAAATGGCATCGAATTTAAGGTTCGACTTTCTTCTTATGGGACCATATTGACATATATAGGTTGAAATGTATTTTTATGTAGTAATTTTCAGCTATTATTCACATATTATACTATAATAATGAAAGTAATGTGAATATTTGAAAGATCATGAGTGCATATACAAGCAAAAGCAAATATCAAATTAGTTCAAGACTCTCATTGTATATCCATATTTAGGACTGGTTATAGAGATTTAGTCTACTTAAAAACAAAAATTAACAAGAAATACATGATAGAAAATTTAAAATAAAGAATATCAATTCCATTATCTTGTAACTTTCTGAAGCTGTATATTTTGTAATTGATAATATCATCAAATGCTCACTGTCCATAATGTGGCCTAAAAAAGAAAAAAACCAACTATCACACCATATGAAAAAAACCTGTTATGATGGTCTGCTTGTATTAATATTACAGTGGCCAAGACAATAATCTAACAAGTTCAAAGTATAATTGCTTATCAATGAGTGAGAGATCAAAGTAATTTGGATAAGAATATGCTTTAGAGTTTAGTGTGCTCAAGCTTTGGAGTTGTTGTAACACTAAACTTGTTTGTATCTCTGAGAATACCATCTCTAACATTTCACCTTTTTAGAAAGGGTTGTTGTTTCCTGTTCTAATTCCCAATAATGTCAAGCCCTATAAGATCCTTACATGAAGTCCTCCATTTCGTCCCTAGATACCCGAAAATAAATTTGGGTAAGATTTTAGCTTGAATTACATATTGTCCTCCTCAACATATATCTACATGTTGTCCTTCTCAACATATGTCATGAAAAATTAATGCAACTCCAACATTGTTATCAATTTGGTGAAACTACTGCATCAAATATTGATGTCTTCAGTTGCCTCACTTAGGAAACAGCTCCTAAATCAATATTAATTACAACAAAATCCATAATTTTAAAATAGTAATACCTATAACAAATGAGTGAAAATCACCTACAAGGTCTATTGAGTGGTCCTTTTGTTAACAAAAGTTAATGAACTCAAGCAGTGGAATTTGTAGCTTCTATGCCTCTTTTCTAACTCCAAAACAAAAAAAATTTTCAACCAAAAAAATAAATACAAGTATAAATCAATGAATAAACTGATAAGAACATCATAGATGCATAATTTGATAAATATATAAGTTCATGCATATAAAGGAGTGGACACCTCATATGTAGCCAATCATGTTTTATGCACAGGATGGGAGCAATCTTTCACCAACTCCTTTCTCTAAGCAAGGGACAATCCGAAACTTCTAGAGTAAAAAGTTAACTAGGGAGACTCTCCCTTGGCAAGCATTGGAGTCCAGGATAGTGATGAAGACAAAATTCTTTTAGAGTGGACAAGTGGCAAAGGCCTTTGTAATCAAACGTTCTAATATTTGAACACTCATATAAGTTGAGAGAAGTAAGAGTAGGTGGTAGCAATCCTAGTTCAGGAACAAATTCCAAATCTGTATCTTTAATACACAAATATTGTAGAGAACTATGATCCAATCAAGAGCCAATGAGTTTTAGGCATTTACAGATATCAAGGAACTTACGATTTAAAGGCAAACCCCCCTCATGAAATGACTTTATTAATGGAAAATTGTTTACTATTAGTTTTGTAAGAGAAGGAAAGAGGATATGCTTGCATTCTAAACTCTCCCAATGTGAAATGTGAAAAAATTCTAGTTTAGGAACAGATAATCCTCCATTTTCAAATGATTCAAATTGATATCCAAAATTAAAAGTCATGGGACATCATAGTTGTATCTGTTTGAAATAGATATCGTTTCAAGATTACTACATCTAATTAATGTCAGTACCTAAGTTATGCAGGTAGTTGCTCCTTCAACTTGGGGCAGTTACATCTTCATATTTCCATTCCTCCCATCCTTTCATTTCAAGGATCCAAATGGCATAATACAAGAGCTATTTTCAAATCATTAATAAGGTCATGCATGACATCTCTACTTAATAGTTTAAAAAATGACCTTAAGAATAGATCATGTAATAAATTAGAGACTCCCAATTGCCTTTAAGGCCAATGGTGACTCTTCAAAATCAAAGTTTGAATGAGGAGCATCTCCACTCTAGAATGCAACATTTAGTTGATGAGCTTTAAGCATTAGTTCAACAAAGTACATGATGTAATTAGGTGTGCACAAAAAGTGAAATCGAAGCAAATACAAGATGTATTGACACTTCATCTCCAAATCTATGGTCAAAGAACATCAAGGTGAGTGTAAGAATCTTTTTACAAGATAAAATATTGTATTAAAATCAAATAAAGGGATCATATTTTTTAAATAAGTTTTATTTTATATGATTTATCTTGTTTTTTAACTTTTTTACGGATTATAAACTAATCTTAGATTACCAAAAAAGAAAAAAAAAAGAATCTATTGATAATTTGATAAGACAATTTATTAAATAGCAAGTGGAAGAACATTAAAGAGCAAAATAGAAACTATATTTTAAAAAATTAGAAAGAGTGAATATTTTTTAAAAAAGTTAAAGAATAAACAAATAAACAAAAAAATTGAGAAAAATGGTAATATTTACTATTTTAGATTTTAATCTATTAACATAATATTACATGGAGAAGTTTTTTTTTTAACTTTGCAATTTCCTAAATTTAGGTAAGATTTTTTCCATAAATTTGTCATTTTTAATTTTATTATTCTAAAAGACTTTTAAAATTATTAAAATAATATATTATATATAAAGAATAAGTAACTGTTATTTAAAGTATGACATATATTAAATTAGTATATAAACTATTAGTTGTGTTATCATATTTTTTAAACACGTGTACATTTTGTTTTTCAATGAACCTTATATCACTTGTACTTACTAAGAAGGGTCATATAAAATAATTTTATAACATCAATCACAGCGTTGATGGATAACAGACAGATGCTCAACCTCTTCAGCAACGTCTCATTCAATCTTCTTTTCTGGAAGATATCCAGAACATCACGAGAAGCCAACCTGTCAAAAGCCACCTGAAGAAAGGCAGAGAGAAAAGTACCACCGACCAACGCTCCAGCCATGGTGTGTTGTTTTTGGCAGAAATGAAACCTGAGAAAGGAAATGATAGCAGAAGAAAAAGCGCCAAAGGCCAATGTGTGGTAATGGCTTCATACATCTGTTTCTTATTCCAATTTGGTGATGGCCAGCTAGCAAATTGGCAACAAGACAAAGACTTGACTTATTTCCAGTCCAAAGTGTAACTATGGCCTTTTTTCACTTGCTGCACTAATTATAATTTATTTTCTTTTCTTACTATAAAAGAGTTTTCCTGACTTGAAAGTGAGAAAAGAGAAAAAGGTTGGAAATTTGGAATCCAGTCCAAAAACATGATTTTTAAGAAGAATAACTCAAAATTTAAGTCATAACTTATGGTTAGGAATATTGCGAGAATTTTGAATATGTAAATATTAGTTTTCTTATTAAAGACAGAGAACTGAAAAAGGATAATGAACCAAAAATTCCAACAAAAACAAACTTCTATTCATTAAAAGAGATGCTTTGGAATATGTCAACATTAGCTTAGTAAGTATTAATGAAGTTGAATTTTGGGACTTGGGAGGTTGCCAGGGATTTGCGTGACCTAGCGCTTATTTGGAAATATGATGAAAAATCACATTGATATAAAAGTTTTAATATTTTGCTTCATGTCAAATGTGATTTTGAGAGGATATATCGCGTTTCTAAACATGTTGCTAATTGCAAACTGTATTCACATAAATGAAATTTTAAGTTTGTTTGGTCTCCTTCCGGAGATCTTTGTTTAATAAACTTTGTTTTAACAATGTTCAATTTATATATATATCAATGTTTTTAAAATCGGATCGGTTATTGAACCGGTGGAGGTACTGGTTCACAGTTCATTGGTCGAACCGTGGTCGAATCGGTGATAATTAAATATATTATTTAAAAAAATTTTATGTATTAAAATTTTAATATAACAAATAAATATTAGTAAATTTTAAATATTTAATTACTAATTTAATATTTCTTAAGATATTACAAAAATTAATGTTTAATTTAAAATAAAAATTATTTATGATTAAAAATTAAGAATATTTAATATTAAAATTTTAAAATTCCTAAATTATATTAAGATTCTACTTATTATTAAAAAATAAAATAATAAATAATAATTTTAGCTAAGTATCTTGATATTTGAGAGAAATATTATTAGGAAATTGAACATGATAAAAAGTAAGTATAAAAAATAATTAATTATACACATTTTATTTCTCTTATATTTTCTTCTTTTTTAAAAAAAAATCATATTTCAACTCCCTCATCTTTTTTATTACCTTCAATTTTTAATTTGTCAAAATCATTTAAAATGATTATTCTATTATATAAAAAAATTAAAAAAAAAAAAAAGAAAAGAAAAATGGCTTCAAATCGGTTTGACCGGTTTTTTAGTCCGATTTTTTACCGGTTTTCACCGGTTCTTGATCAGTTTGACCGATTCTTGATCGGTTTTTTGCTTGCCTGGTTTTCCAACTCAACCGAACTGGATTAGGGATCAGTTCCCGGTCGAACCGGCCGGTTCGGTCCGGTTCTGAGAAGCATGATATATATATATAATCTTTAAATTTGTTTATAAATACTATTTACAAGAATTGTTTGCAGATTCTTTGGCTTTTGTTTTTTGTTTTTAATAAATTTGATTGATTGACATATATTCTTATACATCTGCACTGCCCCACTTTAGTATTCTTGAAAAATAAATCTAAATTCTTCCTAGAATATAAGGGACAAAAACTTTCAAGAATTTTTTACGGCAGCTCGTCCGTCACCCTCTAGAAATCACTTGAGTAAGAGTAATTTGGACTCCATAAAATGTGAAGCTTATAAAATGTTCCCGGAGTGAGAAAAAGCATGACACATAGAGTGAGAGAGTATATAGACTTACTTCTACTTTTATTCACTGGATCTTTTTTTTTTCCTATCTCCTTCACTTCAAATATATTTTAAAAACATTATATTTCAGAGAACCCAAACTTAGATAAGAGAAAAGAAGGTAAAAGTTAATTATAATTTATTGTGTGGAATAGAACATACCTGCATACATGTCCAATTGAGCATGGCTCCAAGGGTTTAATCAATATTTCTAATATTCATTCCCACTTGGTAAAGGCTTGGAAGTTTCACTGTGTGCATTTGTTACAGCTAACCATGCTTCCCTATTGGTTTCTCTCCAATTCAGATTTATTTCTCTTCCTTAAAAGCTATTGCCATTATTTATTATTTCATTTGTATCCGTTCCCCATAAGCCACCTTCCCTTGTACATCATGAATGACTTGAGGTGCTACCATTCCAAGTTCTCATGAGCCATCACCTGTAACTCAAGTACCTTCACATTTGAAAATCCTAATTAATCAGGATGTTCAATGAACGAAATTATATTGGTATTAGTGTAATTTAATTTAGCTTAATTAATTATGATATAATAATATATACAATCAATAGGAATCATGAAGTCATAGTTATGTTATAGCACAAAAGTATAATGTAATATATATGAAAGACATTACCCCAGAAAAGAAATTAATTGGAAGATCATGGCAAGGATTGTTCAATTATGGACAATGCCTAGATTTAATTTTCCTGACGAGGTCAATAACATTGAAATGGTGTTGCAAGATAATAAAGTAAGTTGTCCCTAACAGATCTTTTATTGATTGTGTTATTATTTTGTTGTTTTGATGAGAAACTTTCTTATATTTATGTATTCATATTTCATCTTTTCAAAAACCTATGATCCATTAGTTTTTTTGAACTATCCGAACTCGATTAAAGATTGATTTTCAGTCTAACTCGTTAAATTGACTAATTTAATCCAATTTTGAGAATCTTAATTTTTGCCAATAGTTGGTTTAGAGTAAATTAAAATAGTAGATCCTAAAAAAGTAAGGATTAAACATACGGATTTTATAATTGGCCAAATTTTTTTCTCTTTATAAATGTTATTAGAAAGTTTAGTATCAATGAGATAGAAGGAGTTTCAAAAGACAGCAACAAGAACATGCGGATGCAAATTGAGCTTGAAGATCCAAAGTAATTTATTTATATTGTTGTCCTTTAAATTTAATTTTTGTTTTAAATTTGTCCTCATGCTTTTTTTTTTTTTGGTTAAATAATTTCCAGATTTGTACGTTGGGTCATTGGTCAATACGCCTATATAGTGTTAGACACTGGAGTAGATAAGCGCAAATAATTGACATAGAGATAAACAATGAAACATTTAGTTGTGATAAAAGTACAAGTATTTGAAGAGTAAATTTTACACACTTAAATAAATGTAATTTTGATATTTGAATTAATATAAGTTTTAGATATTATATGAAAAATAAACTGATTTTATATGTATTTTTTTTATAGTTAGTTAGAGAAAATAAAGAGAATTATGTTACATAGTTTATCCATATTTCCCTTTTAATATTTGTACGCTTATTCATATTTTTTTAAATATTTATGCAGAAAGAAAATAAAGATAAAGACACAATATAAAAGACTTATCCATATCCTATTAAGATTAAAAAAATAAAAAAGATAAAGATATAAACACTATAAAGAAGGCTTGCCGAAAGAACAATTTAGATTCAATATCTATTTTTATTCGTCTCTTCTTGTATATTCTTCTCATTTTCTTTTTCCTTCTTTACAAATATAATTTTTTAGTTTCTTAGTTAGGGTTATTGAGGTCAATAAATAATTTATGAGAGTTTTGATTTATTTGTTTTTCTCTTCTTGAGTATTGAAATATTTTTTATTTTTATGACATTATTATTCAGTTAATATAAATTGGTACCTTATTTTAGTTCAATAATTTTTGTTATCTGAATTTGTGAACCCGTAATTGTTTATTAGATTTAGTAGAGTAGTAATTCAATACCCTTGATAAACAAAAATTGTCTTTGTGTATTGATAAAAATATTTCTTCCATTTTAAACATGCAAGCATATGTATTGTTGAATGGTGATTCGTGACTTTCCTAATTCTTAACACCGTTCATAATTTAAATTATGAGAGCTTATTTAAAATTAATTAATAAATAAGATTTAATAGAGCTTGTTCCCTTTAAATATCCTTAAAGAAAAGTAGAATATCAAAGCTAATTGATATTCATAATCAATCTATTTTAGAAGAGAAATTATTTAAATTTCTTTTAAAGTTTCCGATGATTAAATTGGTTAAGTTAAATTTGAAATAAACCTTGAATGGGAGTTATTTGCATTGAATTCGTTTTAAAAATATTTTTAAATTTATTTATTGCTATTTTATTAAAAAGAAAAATTTGCCTTATTTTTTCTTTTATATTTTAATTTCAAATTAAATAATTTAGTTAGTCTTCGTAGAATACAACCATACTCACTCTATCTATGATAAAAATTATTTTGAGAATAGAAAATTATTCTTGGTAACTTCAACACCCATCAAATTTTGGTGCCATTACCAAGGACTAGTGTCATTGTTTAATTTGAATATTTTTTAGTTTATGTCTTGTTTTTCTTGTACAAGTGAATTAATATTTGATTCTGAGATAAAGAAGATAGCTCGAAGGTTAAGAAATGAGATAAACTAGCACAAGGCAACTTCTACTTCTGTTCTTAATAACGATTTAGTTTTTAATTTGTCTGAACCTGAAAAGATGGCTGAAATTGAACCAACTTTGAGAAGGATAGCTAATCCAAATGTGAACCAACGATTCCTGTGCATAGAATTTCCAAATATATAGGTAAATTTTGAACTCAAGTCTAGTTTAATTCATTCATTACCTATCTTTCATAGGTTTGCAGGTGAAAAAGATTGGAGCACTCCACTAGATGATGCTTTCTAAGTGTACAGAATTACATATAAAACTCTTATCAGTATGTCTTTGTATTGCCTAATTTTTGGTAAACCTTACAACCTTTGTATTGCCTAATGTTTATATCATAAGAAAGTTCTACTCTCAATACAAATCCACTATACGTCAACTATTAAGGGTGGGGAATCTTGCCTAAAATTAGTAGAGCTATATCCAGAATATAGAATGAAATCGATTATATATTGATAAACAAAATATGCCCTCACAGACTAATGTAGAGCTCACCAAAAAGCGATTACTACTACTCTTATGCCACTAAAGATGGTTCAAGTTCTGTGCTATTATTTGAAAAGAAAATTAAAAATAAAAAGAGTGAGTTTGATGCTCAGTGAGTAATTAATGCTAACTATGATAGATAAAGATAGACTTCACATTAAAGTTTCCATCAATAGCAGTAAATCAACGCTTAAAATATTTAAATAGGAATTGTCAAATGATTTAGATAAATCATTCATATAAAAAAATTATAATAAATGACTAAACTTTCCTACACCCAATAATAAATTTCTTAAAATTGATAGTAAAATCTTTTAAAATCTAATGATAATAATAGTTCTTAATATTAATTTTAATTTTTAAAGTTATTTATTGTAAATTTTATATGATATGGGTCCTTCATTGTAATTTTCCCTAAAATATAACAAGAGCACCTAATCAAAACCCAACAAATCAAACGCAAAGCACACAGTTTTTTAAAGTAAACACCATAGACATTGAGTAACTCATTCATGAAAATCAGAACAAATCCACATGTGATGCCCAATCACATGGGGGCTAACAACACCCTTGTTAGTTGGAGTACAAGCCACTATACACCATGACTAACCACTAGTACTATTAGCTACAAGGTCCTAAAATAGATAACTCCCAAAAGTATCATTTTATAGGTGAATGCTTAAAAATCATTCATAATTTTTAATCATACTCACTTTTCATCCGAGCATATAAATAGCCTAAATCATTAAATATTCAAATTTACAAAAGATTAAAAAAATTTAGTTAAAAATCCCATATTCAAATAGAAACAATTTCAAACATTGGTTTATCCCTCAAAATATAGCAAGACTTAAATGAGCACTTAGATAATTAAATAATAAAGATGTAAAGAGTTAAATAAGTAATAATTAAATAAATAATATTTAAACAAAATAAATGAAACAAAAATTGTATAATATGTATAGTTAGTATTATCTACTCACTTCTCAAAGATGACACAGAGAAATTTTCTACCATATCCTCTACTAGTTTCTTACTTACAAATAATTCTTCAAAATATCCTATAGCACCAATTCACAAAATCTTACTACTTGGATGATCTCAAATTGTCACATAATGAAATTAGCCTTCTTTCCTTCATACTTAGTCTTGACAAGTCTCTTTGGTTGTTGTAATTATTTATGTCCCTTTCACAACACTAATGTAAATATATTTACTCAAGATACAATTTCAATACTAAGATATCCTTTTTTTTTTTTTTTCCTTCTAACCACTGCTAATCCATACATATTTCAATCATGAAATTTATCTCCCTTTATTTTCAATTCTTTTGATCAATTATGAAATATAAAACTTTTATCTTAGGAAATTAAAATTTTCTCAAAAGCTAATGAGCTCCTTGAAATTTCAACTTGAAGCTCTTGGGTTCCTTTTCATTAACAATAGCAATTTTCCAACATTTCAGGAGTCTAAAACATAGACTAAAATTGGCAAAAACAAGGTATAAATTTAATGTGCCTTACGACTACTTCCACTCAAAATTCAAAGAATTAACCACATTAAACTACTTGACCTACAGTCCAAAAATTTTAGCTATAAATGCTTATAAGATTATGAAATTTACTTGTAGCAACAACGGAGATGGAGAGCTCAAATGCTAACCCAAAACCATAATAATAACAACATACTAGAATACCATCGCTGGAGGACCAATTTGGAGAATGTGGCTAGTTTAAATTTTTCCACTAATCCCCTTCAATCTCTCGGGTTCTCTTCCAGCCGAACAACATCAACAGAACAGCACAACTCAACACCCTATTCTGCTCTCTTTTGGCCGAGAATCATGACAGGAGAGAAGGAGCATGCAGAAAAAAATTTTGAACAAATTGGAGAACGAAAACAATGCACCAAGAAGCAAGGAAATTGAAGAAAAATAAAGGCACACTCCCAACAACATAGAAGCTGAAATTATAGACCTAAAGGGCATAACTCTGCACCAAAATTTGGCTGTCAAAATGTAGCAACAGATGATTACAACAGTAAAAACCACACAAAAAATCAGAGCAATTGAGGGAACAAAATTGCTGCGAAAATGGAGCTGAAAAACAATGGAATGAGGAAGCCAAACCACCTACAAAAGAGACGAAGGATGGAAGGATGGTTCTGGTTTTCTCTGCATTCTTTTTCCTGTCCGAAAAATGATTTTGATGGAGGAGGGAAGAGAAAAATGACAAGGGAAGAGAAGACAAAGTTGTGCATACTGACGTACTAAGGTTCGAACACGGTGCACTGAAGAAGAGAATTTCCTTCACTAGCTTTATTTTTAGTTACCTCTACTAACTGATTTTCTCATTAAGGTATAGGAAAAATAAAATAATCTAGACAAATCAAGATTAAAAAAAAAAAAGAATTTCAGCTTAAAAATTTAAACTTATACCCATATTAATGTTGCCATTATTATATTATTTAATCAGTCATTTTTTAAAATAAAAAATTGGGTTTTTACATATGCCTCCACCCCTGTGCCCATTTAACTGACTTGGATGTTAGAGAGAGTATAGATCGCAGAACCCTTTTTGCATGTATATACTAGCGTCATGATCTATGATCTGACCTATCTAATGCTTAACGTGCTAATGTATTATTAACCCCTTTGACGCTTAATTATGGCGTATTGATTGTGTGAATGATTGTAGTCTTAATAGAGATTTAACAAACATTATGCTAGCTTATATGATATATATATATATATATATATACACGCAGTATGAGATGGGAGTTTTATATTATATATGTACTTTTGTGCAATGTCTTTCCTTGCATGTTACAATAATTAATCAAATTTTAGTCTCTGGTACACATAACTTAATCAACGTTATTTAAGAAAAAAAAATAAGTAAAGGGCTTACACTTGGCACAAACAAGAAGCAACAAACGCAGAGAAGGCTTGAACAGTCCCTTTTACTCTTTCACTGACTTTGAATTCAGAAGTCTCATCGATATACAACGATAAAGAAAACTAAAGGAACAAGAACAAGAAGAAAAATCCATACAGAATGCCAACCTCTAAAGGGTTGGCAATATCACTGCACTCATCTTAATTCAGAGAGCATAAAAAAAAAGCATTAAATCTTCAATAGGTAAGAAAAATATTATCATCAAGCATAACATAAAACTAAGGAGAGGTGATTACACAAAATCCCATAGCTGTCTGGAAAATGATGAAGCATAAGTTATTTTGCTATGAAAACAAAATTTAAGGAAGATTTCATAGAAACAAAACAGAGCATGACCGCTCTCTCTTACTCAAAACAGAACAAAACAGAGCACTTGTGAAGCCATTTGGTGATAAGATTTTAGAAAGGTCTACAGGTTCAAAATCTTATTTCCGAATGAGACGAGTGTAGAATTGAAGCCATTTGTAGAATCTTATTACCAACGGTGATAAGACATTGGAACGATGATAAGATACTTGTTGTATGTAAGAAACATTTCGAATGTTTGCTGATGTTAATAATTTTTAAATATATATTTTTCACCAAGAACGTCCTTTGAATAGCTACATGAAAGAATGCAGCAGGGGAAATCATATGAACAAGAACCAGGAATACTAAATACGACATGATGATGTCAGTTGCAAACTTTTATATGTTTTAACGAATCAAAAGCAGAGTATCATTATTGGTTTGATGATACTTTGCTTTTGATTTATCAAACAGATACAATTATTAGACATAGAGAAAACAGATGCAATTTTCTTGTCATTATTATTATCAGGTTTGAAGTTTTATTATATTTCATCAGTTGGAGATAAGTAGAAGTACAAAGCACTCAATGATTCAAAAGTTCCAAGCATTTTGAGAGAACAAATATGATGTAAAGATTGGAGGAGAACTCGAACAGGAGTGGAACGCTGAGAGCCCTAACCTACCTGTGATGAATTTTCGTCTTGGTTCAAGAAATTTGGCTGCTCGTCTTGTGTGTGGGATAGTCTGATGCAAATGGAATTAGCCTCTGCATGAAATTGATGCAAATGGATAACGGAATTGGGTGTCCAACCTCACGTGCAACTTAAGTGAGCAGCTTGTGCAAATGTGGCATTTTTTCTAGTTTACTTATTCCACATCAGCTTGCCAATTGGGATCCATTTTCCATGTCAGCCAATTTAACGTCATTATGATGGAAATAAACTATAGGGACTAATTCTTAAATGTTTAGAAAGTAATGAATTTGGACCCCAAAAAAATTATAAGGACCAATTTGAAAGCTGAACTAAACTAGAGGGACTAAAAGGTTAATTTTCCCAAAAATTTTCCAATTGAACTTTTTTTCTTTTGGTTACAAAACAAACTGAATCTAAGCATATTATCTAGCTTTGTTCAGTACTACCAAGTGACATTTTTCCCCTCGTTATGCACTCTTATATTATGTGAATCTCTGCTAACTTGATCATTAAAGTACATGACAAAGCTACACTCCCTATTGTTCGGTGCAGATCTTCTGTCATTTTGTTCTATCACATGTTTTAGTGACAAAACTTTCAATCCAAACTAGTACAAGTTTTAAAATAACATATTCTAACTTACATCCATTCCCTCTCTACTACTTTAATACATATCTAAACTGATAAAATCTGTTAGCACCTTGGCCATAAATATAATTTTCTTCTAAAAAATTATTATTAAAATTTTCAAAAAGATTAAATATGTAAAAATTTTTATAAGAAATAAGGGAGTAAACTAACAATTTAGTCCCAAAATCTAAATACTCATTTAGCTTTAGTCTATAATTTTTTAGTAATTAATAAATTAGTTTTTGAAAATATTTAACTCAATTACAAATTAGTCCTTCTATAAGATGTCCTTTAGTTACTATTTCTTTGGAATAAATCATAACTTCAAATTCGGGTAAAGAAACAATACATATGTCTTATATTTGATTAACTTTTGGTTTATTTAGATATGAGAAAAGGATTTTAGAATTTCATATAACTTTATAAAACAATGAGTTACGCTTACTCAAACTTTAGTAGGCCATGTAGATCTTGACGTATCAACTAGATCAATTAATAGCAACAAAATTTGCATGGTAGTAATGGAACACTTGATGGAAGGATTAACTTACAATGAATTAGTATTTTTGGAGACTAACTCACACGTTCCAAAAAATTTAAGAACCAAAGCTAAATGAGTATACAACTTTGAGGACGAATTTGTTAGTTTATTCCAAATAATAATGTAATACTGCATAAAAGCCTTCAATTAAGTTGTATCTTTCTTGGACTTAGAATGACCTAATGTACCTGGATTCAATTCTCACCCGCCCATTTCCTTATTCCCAACTAGGGATAATCAAAATACTCTTACCTTATGGGTGCCCATAAAATTCACCCATTCAAGTCAAGATATAGGTCCAAGTTTGGGGATTTTTTTCGAAAATTTTAAGGGTCCAAGTTTGGTGAAGGCATGGTACCCACCCCACCCTAAAGCCACAATGTGTGTGTGTTTGATGAGGTAATTATTTTAAAATATTTATATTATTATGACATTACTACAATGAGTAAATAATTCATCACATATTTTTAGCAAGCTTTACAGAATGACTACGTAGGCTTAGTATTAGAATTTAACAAACATAAAGGTTTCCTTGTTGTACTCTTTATGTATAAGTTGTTATGTTTGAGAGATATTCGAGGATAAAATTGTTGAGATGGACAGTTTTAAGTTACGTTGATTGTGTGTTTGACTAACGTTACTACTTGTGAGATTTCAATTTTTTTTTTAATTTTTGGTTAGACTTTATATAATAAAATTTATATAAGTAAGTCTCAACTTGAGAAAAAAATTGATTATTTTAAAATTATATAATATTTGAATATTTTTATTATTTTAATTTAAGAAAACTGTTCATGAATTAAAATGTTGAGCATCGAATTTTCAAACTCAATAATTATATGAATTTAATGTCATGCTCCAACTTCATCATACCGATCACTCAATTTATCCATGACCATAGTTAGAAAGTTATAGCCAAAGTTAATGCTATAGGCTTGGTGTTGCGCCTCTTAGAAGTAATTGGAAAATTGGGATTTCTTCTGCAATTTTCCAAGACTGCAACTCTTTTCAGAATTTTCATCCAACAAATAATTGGGTTTCATTCTTACAAGTTCTTACAATAATGGATTATAGGATGGCATTTTAAAAAAAGAAAATCATAGCACCAAATAGGAGATACAGTAATTTCTCTTTCAAATTAGTAGTTTTAGATAAGTTGAAGGATCTTTTGCACTTTGTGCAATAGGAGAAAGTGATTAAAAAAATAGAAATATATATGAGACCTATATATATATATATATATATATATATATAAATTGATTAAAAAAATTGATTTATATTGAAAAAACTGCTTTTCCAGTTTTCTTTTGAAAATGCGAAGCCAAACGGAAAATGAGGCGAACGAACAAGGGGAATAACTACCAGGACGACAATTTTACCCCTCCTAGGCGACGGGAAGTCTAACCCGCATAAGGTAGTTGATCCCTATGACGAGGGCGCTGTCTAGCACATTTCGCTCTGTTAAACGCCCAATCGCCAACCCTAATTTGCCTAAACTTTCTTCCCCATCTTCGTCATCATCTCTTGTTCCAAATTCACATCCCAAATTGAGGGTCAAATCCAAATGGTGTGTTTATCTCATCCTTTCCACTAATTACCCCATCAAAACCTATGTCGGCGTCACAACTAATTTCACTCGCCGGTATGTCAAATATGAAATATTTCAATTTTATGTTTTGAGTTATTTGATAAATGCTTGTTATGCTCAATATGCATTTAGCTTGGACTCTCTCAAGATTCAATAAGCACAGTAATATTTTCAATTTATGAATTATAATTAGATTAGGATTCAGCCCATAAGGTGCAGAATTTTTTTTTCTTTTTTCTTTTTCATATATATATATATATATATGATTGTTGAGTCTGTGATGAAATGAATCATGCTTGTATAAGCACGTTTTGTCTACTTGATAATCAGATTGTTTTTGGGCTTAGAATTGATATATGATTGTTGAGTATATCTGTGATGAAATGAATCATGCTTGTATAAGCACGTTTTTTCTACTCGATAATCAGATTGTTTTTGGGCTTAGAATTGATATTAAGCATTTAGGCCTGAAGTGGCAAGGTTCGAATCCCATTAAATAACTATTTTTGTTTTAGGGAGCAGGCAAAAAATGGTTATAGGAAAATACACTGCCTTTTTGCTGAAAATTGGAAATTTGCTAGGATATGTGTAGCATGGTTAAAGATTATGTTAGGCTAAAGAAACAGAAGTTTTAGACACCCTTAGGAGAATTTGTATCATTTGGGATAGACATGTAGATATCCTTACCAATATTTAAAATGTTGTACATTTGGATGTTACATATATTCGCTGCTTTCGAACAGTTGGTTCAATTTTTTTTTGTTTTTCGTTTTTTAATGATTCATCCAAAAATTAAGAGACTTTTATATTTATTCTTAATCTGCCTTTTCTCATTGAAACTTGTAGTCCTGATTGTTTGGAGTAATTCATGCCAGCTGGTCTACATTTTAGTTTTACGAGTTCACTCTTTGCTGGCTACTAGTGTAATAATTTCTAAAGCCTTTCCTGAGTTTATAGTAGTTCCAATGTTCTAAGAAGCAGCCACAAACTCCAATTGTCACAACCCACAGATTTTATATACTGGCACAAAAGATAACAAATCCCCCATACCATTACCAAGAGTGTCATCACTGACTTTTGTAGAAATTTCAGCAGAGTCCCCTCTATAATTTGGACCTCCCGATATCTCTACAACCAGTCAATTCAACAATACATCCAAAATATATCAAAACATAGACATCTAGGGAGTGGGGATATCCTAACTATGATTCAGTGGAGCCACATTTACATTGTTCAGAACAAACAAATTCATAACACAAAATACACCCACATGAACAATTGTGGGTTTGCCAAAAGAATTTGCAGGAGATCTACAGCTAGTCGGCCACTCAGGGTAGGCTAGGGTCTTCGACGCTCTCTGAAAAATAATTTAAGAAAGAGTGAGTTTGAAAATTCAATAAATAAATAATGCCGACCCTTAAAAATCTTAGGGACAAGGCCCGTAAAAATATTTGTATAGATAAATATTCATCATGCACAAAATAAACCTCATGCAGATCGTTTCTTAAAATGCATCAGAAGTATCTAAGCAGAACTGAATTAAAACAGACGCAGAGCACACAGCTCGCGAGGCAAATAACCACAGACGCAAAGCACTTTGCTTGCGAAATAAACAACTCCACATGTGGTAGCTACCCACATGGGGCTAGCAAAACCCCTACTAGCTGAGGTCCAGATCATGGTGCACCAAGGCTAACAACTACTGCTGTTAGCTACAGAGTTCTGAACAGATAACCTCCTAGATTTAATACATTTCTCAAATCACATTTCAAACAGAGTACCTTCCATATCAGTTCAATATCAAAGTTTTCAAATAACTCAACAAGCATCAATTTGCAAAATTTCATATTTAAGTCAATCATATAGTAAAGCATTTAAAAACGTATCTCCATAAATAGATTTTCAAATATCAGAACACTGCAAGGAAACTTAGTAAGAAAATAAGAAATAGGAGTTACTCACGGTCCGCATTACTTACTCACCTCTTAGGATGATATCAATATTCCCTGCCTAGTCCTCAACTCTAACTCAATCTCCTGAATACCCTACAATACCCGTTCAACAGATTTAGAGTGTAAATAACTAGAAGAATTGTCTCATTAACTTAGCCTACCCAACATTAATGTCTATTCTTCATTCCCTTGGATTAACATATGAAAAATTAAGGTTTCCTAGGTGTTATAGGTAATTTCGGCATGTTAGCCGCGGCTAATTTCCTCTTAGCCGCGGCCAATTCTTCTCTGTTTAACCCCCTTCTACAGCACTAATTTCGCCGTGGCGGACATTCGCCGCGGCCAACATACATTGCGCCGCGGCGAAGAAGCCTCCTGGAGCTTTCTCGCTCGTGCTCTCGATATTGGCCGCGGCCAATACCTCATTCCGCCGCGGCCAATTCCTTAATTCGCCGCGGCGAAATATTCTCTGGAAAACTTCCAGCTGATCTCTCCACTTTCGCCCCGACATGCATAAATTCATCCTTCTCTCCTCCATTCATGTCTTCCATATCATACAACACACATATACATGGTATAGATTTATCTATACATATATATCTATCCCCTTGCACCCCCCCCTTTTCTCTACACCCTTGTATCAGTATAGCCACTCACACACAGAATCACATTACCGAACAAGCAAAACAGGGGAGAAAATGCAGTGTAACTAAAACCAGAGATTTACACACTTACAGCAGCAACTCTAGACTTGGAGGGGACTGGTTTCTGGTGTTAACTTCCTCAACCACCACCAGCAGGCTTTGAACCAGAAAATAGAAGGAGATGAATCCAGCAACAGCAGCAATGGCGAGGAAACAGAGGAGAGATGATGAAGCTTTGTTTCAGCAGAGTTTGGCTCCTTTTTCTGACCGAAGGGATGGGCATGGGTATGGGTTTAGAGCTGCAGAGATTGGAGGAGCAAATTACCTAAAACCCACGCACAAAAATGAATGAGAGAAGGGCATTTCAAAATTTTCAGATGGAAGCAGAGAACTTCTACGTGGCAGCTCAAATAATGCTTTGAGAAGTCAACTTCCATGCAAATGAAGGCATGCACGTCGGGTTCTTACACCAATGGATCTCCTCCATGCTTATTGATATACTTTATATCTCAGGAGGATTTTTTTTGTTGAAAAATATGTACAGTGCTTTGCATGCTGAAGAAAGCTCTCATCTAGAACAATTATCCTTAGAGATTATAAGACCGGGATCTAGCTAGGTTCCACAGTGCACTCAAGTGACAATCAGCCTATAAACCACATTATTCAGCAAAAGGACTGAGAATGACCGAGAGCCTATGCCTTGACAGTGAGATCCCTGGAAGTGACTTATTTGAGCTGTTTTAATAACATAGCAATTTGCAAAAGAACAGAGAATAAAGGATTGGCAAATTTAGTTGGCATTGAACAATGCCAGGCATGAGTTCTTATTTGCAATGCCGCCTTGTTGCTGATGGAATTGAGTGCCAAGATTAGCTAATGTCATTAGTAAGTCTATAAAATCGGATTGTTGGCATTGTATGTCAGCTGAAGACTGTTTCTTAAGTCATGCATGGAGATTGTCAAAAATGCAAAATATAGGAAATGGACGCAGCACCAAGATGCAAAATGGTACAGAGAATGAAAAGCTTGTTAATGCCGAAAGGGGCTGAGCAAATAAGAGCAACAATATAATATCGAAGGAAGACTAGTTCAGAACCATCAAAGATGCTTTAGATGCATAATATATAATTAGTATAGCATTAAACTTAATTCTGATGGACTAAAAGGCATGTGAGGTTCTCTCTTTGTGTCTCTCACTTTCTCACAGGGCCAGAAGTGTGAGGTTTAAATTGTTAGATTGACTTTTAATTCTGTGATTAGGATATGGAATTTGGTAACTACATAAGAATATAAAGTGCTGAAGGTATCCTTTTACACATTACTTTAGCTGTCAGCAGGTCAAGTTAGCTGATGCTAAAGTGAATTACTACTTTCCTTGATGGCATTAACAGATTTCTGTTTCTCTTGTTGTTGCTAATTCTGCTTTCTTTTTAATTTTGAGAATTTTGAAATGCTGATATTACAGTATGTCCTGGAGTTAAAGAAATAGATATTTGATAGTACATATCTTAATTTATGTAGTCTAAAGCAACATAACGGTGAACTTAGAGGTGGTGCGAAAGCATCCCATGCAGGAAGGCCATGGATTTGTGCGTGCATCATTTGTGGTTTTACAGATAGAAGTGAAGGTGTATATATCTACTTTGCTTTTACTTTTATTTACATCTAAAATTTTACATGTTTGTTGTGAGATTGTTTTTAACCCAGAACTTTTTTTTGAGAAAAGAACATGTTGATTTGCTTACATTCTTGTAGCTTATATAAAAATCTTTTGATGTTTGTCCGTACATGCGTTGAAGTTAACAACACCGCTAATAGCTATAGTTGTCAATTGTGAACTCTGTACTTTGTTAATATTGTAAAGCAGATAGAGCTAAATGCTATTTAGTTGCTTTTAGCATGTTAATTCCTTTGGTTTTTGTCACTGATCAATATGACTTTCAGTTGCGATGTTTGAAAATGGAAGCAGAGAGCAAATTGGTTCAATTTTATGTTTCTGTTCTTATGATGGTAACAACTGAATCAAGCACTATGTTTGGTGAACTTAAATAATGGGTTCACATTGCTGAAGGGGATTTTTTCCAAGTTGTATGCATTTTGTAACCCTTAATTTTAGCCAAGTTCTGGCAAATAGGATGATAACTATGAATTGATTTTATTTTGAACTTTGACCAAATTTTTCTATGTTTTGTGCTCCAAAGCACCAAATATTTTTAGCCTTTAAACTATCTTTTCAACAGGGTTAGCTATGTGATAGCCCTTTTAATCATCTAAACATTCATTATTTGTGGAGTTTTATGTGCAACTAAATCATTGTATCTGGCATGTATATTACCCTATGGTTACTGACTCCAATTCCCCCCCCCCCCCCCCCCCCGGGGGGCCCCCAAAAACATCTTTTATAAGACCCTGAGACCATATTGTTTGAAACAACCAAAACTTCGATATAGTTTTTAGTTGTTTGCTATTAGATTCTCCAATAAAAATATAAGAGGGGAATATTTTTACAGCTCCATATCACATAAAATCAAATGTTTCAAAAATTTCCTTCATATATCATATGTTTATTGAAAATGTTAAAACACCTAGGAAACTTAAACTAAATCTGGTCCTTTCTGAAAATTCTTATCCAGCTGTTTTGACATATGCGAAATTGAGTAAGATATGCTTCCTGTGTAATTGTCGTAATTTTATGTTTAACCTGTGTATAATTTGCAGCATTGCCAGATACTCAAAACTTTGCTGTTGCTGAATATTTTTCTTTTTTCTTCCCCTTTGTAGCTTGTTTGTTTGAATCAAAGTGGAAAGCTTTTTCAAGAAGAGTTCCCCGCAAAAAACAAAAAGAGCTAGTTGATGATGCATCACTTCCACTGCTGCAACACAGGCAAGCAGCTCTAAATAGAGTGAAAGGTTCACTTGACTGCAATCACTTGCAAATCAACTGGCATTTGAATCCATTGTGATTCAACTTCCGAGATTTTAATTGATATAGTTGAGTAGGCGTAATCTATCCAAATGCCAAGAAATGGCCCAAATATTTAAGTGCAACTGTACCATAGAAATTAATACGTTCTTGTAATGTAATAAAATGTCTGTATAGTGTGACAAAGTTCATACTTTCATTACAAGCATGACCTATTGATCTGTCAATACACTGAGGTCAATAACAGTAGAAGAATTCTAAATGACTCAAAACTGCGAAGTTGTAGTTTATTAATTTAAATACGCTTAATTTCTTCAATATTTTAAGAATTTTAATTTGGTCACTCTAGTTTTAATTGAGTCATTGTTATCTTTCAACATTTATAAATAATGCAGTTCAGTTCTTTGATATCAGTTTTGTTCCTGCAATAACAAAAATGACCATATTTCACGTATGGATCTGTTAAATAATAGGTATTTGTAATCTCCTTTCCTCAATCAATTTTTCTTCCAAATTTGAGTTAAACTTAAGAGTAATCTTAATTATTTGTTATCTAGCAATTTTATGTCGCTCAAATAACATTTAAATTAACTGCAACTTCCTTTTTTGTTGTCACAAAAACCAAATGGTTTAATTACAAATTTAATTTAAATAAAATGAACAAAACAAAAACTTTTACAATATTAAAGGACCAAAAATATATGTAAATCTAATTTCTATCATCCTGCACTTATGAAACTAACTAGGAGCTTCCCAGAGGAAAATGAGTTTGTTGAATTGTGTCACAAATGAAATTAAAGGAAGATTATAGTAAGGTGATTCAGACTTTGTATATGACCCTAACAAATTACATCAACGTATCTTCAATTTTGCAAACATCATCTTTCTATTAAAAAATGCACAAGCATCCGTTAAATATAGAATGTAGAATGTAGACAAGTGTATTGCCCGTAAAATCCTATAAAAGAATGATTTTTACTGTTATTGATTCTATTTTGTTCTATGATAATGGGTAAAACTGAAATTTTATTGGGTGATAAAAATAATTTGGATTGTTTCTCAAGTTGTATGTCATTGTTTGTGGACTAGCACTAATCTTCTTCGCATAATTTTAATTTGGGTAAATTATTTTATAAAAAAAGTTTGAATTATTTGACTTTTTATTTTAGAGTAAAATATACATATTTTCCTTGCTAAAATTATATGAACTTTTTTATTTTTAAAACATATACAAACCTTTCTTAAGTTTTATTAAAATTACATGAACCTCCTTTGAGTTTTTTTTTAAACTACACAAACCTTCTCTTTATTTTTAAGAAGTCTATGTATATTTTTTAAAATAGAGAGAAGTTTTATATAATTTTAGAAAAAATTCAAGAAAAATTTATGTAATTTTAATAAAACTCAAAAGATATTTGTATTTGTTTTAAACATAGAAGGAATGTTTGCGTAATTTCAGTAAAATTTAAAAGAGATTTGTGTAAGTTTAAAAAAATTGAGAGGAGGTTCAAGTACAATTTTAGCAAACTTAAGGAAGATCATATGGGAGCAAATATAATACAAACTTTCTTTAAAACGGTTTTTTAATTTATCCAACGCCTTAAGAATAACATTAATAATATCATTGAAAAGTATTTTTAGTACTAAAATACTTTAAGAATAACATTGATCTTTATTAAAAATAGAATATATTAAGAAATAATTTTTTAAACTTATTTTTAAATGTTATTTATTTTTTGTGTAAAATAATAAATTAATTTATAAATTTTAAGAAATGATCATTATATATTAGTCAAATGTATATTTAGTGCATGTTATATTATATAAGTATTAAATATAAAAATATTTTGATCAAAATAAATATAACTTATCTTTTGTTACAAAAAAAAATTAGTATAAAGGCCAAAATACATATACCTTTTTTTAAATTTTTAAGTCATATGCAAATGATTTACTTGATCATCAACAATTGACAATAAATCTTTTAAATTTCTAATTTTGTATATATAAACCTCGCCATTAATAAATATATTTACTAACTAATAGAAGAATGATTTATTTGATTAAATGAATCCTCAAACTCTTTTTTTTTTTGGTGTAAATAACTCTTTTGAGTTTTAAGTTATGTGTAGATAATCTTTTAATATATCACATTTTTGTTAGTAAAATAATGGATTCATCAACGACAAAAAATTATTTATATAAAAATAAAAGTTTGAGAATCTATTATCAAGTTTTGAGTATCAAATGATTGTCTACACATTATTTAAAGTTTAAGAAATTTTATGTATTTTCAAAAAAATGAGAACGTAATTTTTTTTTAAAACAAGGAACCATATAATTTAAATACCTCAAAAAAAAACTCAGGAATATAATTTACCCTTTTAATTTTATTGGATATCTTTGAAGAGATGGCGATGCTTGAGTGCGTCAAGGTCAAATGATAGCTTGGAAAATATATTAGTTGGATTTTCTTAGTGCTTGAATGTGTAAAACATTATTTTTTAAGACTTCTCTTGCCGTAGGTTAAAATGAGCTTAATACTCATAAATTACATTCCTAACCTTGCTCCTGTTTCCCCTTATCAGGTTGAGATTTAAAAAAAACAAAACAAAACAAAGTAACAGGACCTTAATTTTGATAACAAAAATAATCTGAAGCGCCGTTGTTTGTGTACTTCTTGTTCAAATTTAATTTGAACAGGCAGAAATCACGGCATCATTAAAAAAATAAAGTTAAAATACTGTTATAACTCTTTACTTCATATATTATTTTAAAATATTCTCTTAAAAGATTTTAAAAATAATCTCTTGGGTTTTAATTTTATTTTGTAGAAACTTCTTTCAAGTGAAATTGGCTAAAACATTTAAGAGTGTTTATTCTTGTATTGACATAAAAGCCATATATATATTTCAACTTTAAATGATGAAGTAACACCTAATTAATATTTATTTAAAAAAGGAAGAAAAATAAAGACCGAAACACGAAGTCGTCCATCTTTCCTCCGTAAACACGAGACATAGGTAAACTTTCTTCCTCTGTGGGAATTTAACATATGACTCATTTCAACTGATTCCTTGTGGCCAAGTTATTGGTCCCACTATCACTTAACTTTTCAGTCATGTTTCTCTGTTGCTCGCCTTGTGCTACTTTGCGATGTCGAGATCTCGGCCCTCCAGTCAAGGGGCCAAGATTTTGGTATTTTTCTTAAAAAAATGGAATTATAAGAGAAGTCGCATGGTAGAGAGTATGTTTTGTTTAACGTTCGGAAGTTATTTTGTTTAAGCACAAAAAGCCTCTAGTGAATGCAGATTCTTTACAATCAACAAATAAAATGTATATAATACAATTAGAGAGAAATAAAGAAATAAGAATAAAGAGAAAAAGTCATTCTCATACATACCCTTATCCTTTTACATGAATCTTTTTCTTTTACTGTACAATAGTAAAAGATTCAATTTCATTTCATATAAGTATCAAATCCTTATCATTTTTTACCAGCAAGAACACTTCATATATAGAAAGAGATCAAGGTATAATATAGAAAGAGATCAATCCTAATCCCTGCAAGTAAAGAGACAGATTACTACCCCCAAAAAAACAAAATTAAAGAGACAGATGAAGGGAAACAAAGGAAAAGAAAATGATGGGACTAACCTCTAATCCTTCTCATCTTTATGAGACTTTTTTTAAGGTTGTCATTTTCAAATTGAATGATTAATAATCAATTAATGATACGTAATTAATGCAAAGAATCTGATACATGATTTGTAATCAATGATCTTCTTATTGTGTCTTTTTCCGTTTGTACATATTATGATAAGAGAAAAAAAATAATAATAACAAGTCCAGTTTAACTAATTGTTCTGTATGTTCATCTCTTGCCGCAGATTTCAACGGAGATCAACGGAGTCCGAAGCCACAATATATATGATGTGCAACAACAGAAAAGAGGATGAGGAAGAAACAGAGGTTGGTTATAGACAACCTTCACTGCCCAGTGGAACTACTTGGTTATAGATTCTTTCATGCTTCTTAAGATTAGGGTGCAGAGTTACAACCCCACTTGCCCAATCACAATTCGCCATTACAGCACTTTGTAGAAAGATATGTTGGCTGTGTAACAAGTTTGTAAAATTATATTTACAACACAACCCGAATCATAATTTTCTCCAAATTCATGTCGGGAACCATAGGAGGCACACAGCGGAAACGTTTAAAATTTTGATTCCGATTCCCACCAAAGATCCGTCAAAATCGCTTAAACCGAATAGGTTCAGAGAATTACTTTTTTCTGTCGATTGAGTTTGTTGTTTACTTTTTGTTTGGATCACAGGAACTGATCGCAGATCAGCTCCCTCTATTGGTATCCACACGAATGGGGTTCAGCAACTCGAACGGATCGCCTGTCCGTACAATTTCGTATGATGTCGTACGGTGTCCCATCTCTCTAAAGATTTTGGAAGCAGCTCTAGTTGTTCTTTTCTGATATGAAAACCCTTATTTATAGACTAGAGTTTCAAATATATTTAATTAATCAAAATTAATTAAAATATCTATTAATTTAAATTCAAATCTATCTTATAGTTTAAATTTAAACTAACAATATCTAGAGTTTAATTTAAATTATCTGATTAGTTTAAATTTAAATCTATTTGATAGAATCAAATTTAAATGATCTAATTAGTTTAAATTTAAATCCATCTAATAGAATTAAATTTAAACTATCTGATTAGTTTAAATTTAAATCTATCTATAGAATCAAATTTAAATTAATATATATATATATATATAATATCAAATATAATATATATATATATATATAATATTTCAAATTTAATTATATATATATATATATATATAAATCATTCCTTCATCCTAAATATTCATTGAATCTAGACACATTTCTGATTCAATGAATATGGACATTTTAACCCGAGTTAGTCCATTCTTGTATGCAACCCTGCAGGCTCATATGATGTTGGTAGTAGACCAACTACACTATTTGACCGACAAATCACAAGTGACCTCTAGCAAAACATTGTGACTATCCAAATCATACGGGATTGGTGATCGGATGTAACCTATCTTATAACCCTATCATATCCCTTTTGTCACACGATATCTAGATCGAGTATGAGGCATGAAAATGTCATCCTCAACTTACTCGATCATAACTTTCTCGATTTTCAAGCAGACTGATATAAGATGGTACCCTTTCCATTTGAGCATGACCATAATTTCTCAGTCACACTCATCGAGGGGCCCAGAGATATCTCTCTATTAATTCGAGGGACAAATTTTATCTTGATCACTCATCTTCCTCTGCATGGATTCCATAATACTTGATCATAGTCTTTATAATCACCCGATTAAAGGTGACATTAGACTATGCCAAAGTATAGTGTCCTTCATGTAGGAATCTATGGTGATCTCAGGTCCAAGGGATCAATGACACGGTTATACATGAGATAAATTTATGACCTAATCCATGTAGCTTATCTCATGATGGGTCTATCCAGCGTCCTGTTCTCTAACACACGCCTATGATTTTGATTCATATCATCATATATGATTAACACTTAATCAATCAAAATTATACTAATCTTAATTCATCGTTGTTACCACAAGGATGATTGATTAGGGACATTTTGGATGATTCAAAAAATAATTTATCCATGGATATTATTATATATATAAACATACAAATAATATAATAATGTAATAAAAAAAACTCTTATTTCATAATAAAAACAATATTCGCAATACAATTATTAGCTTATAACACAATCTCCAACAATTCACATCCCTTGGCTATAGCCCCGGAGACTCATCCAGATGAGCTCCTCCTTCAACCTCATACAATTAAAAAACCAAATCCCATTGTGAACAATCCGATGTTGCTGCTGATCATGTACTGAATCTGATGCTAAGATTCAGCTTTGTGCCTCTCACAAGAAATCTCCCAATTCCCTACGTTTTGCTCTCTGTATACTTGAGATTGGAGATGGGTTAGTCCAAAGCCAAGAGTTTGATGTTTCCATATTAACCTTTGTTTTTTATTTAATCGGACCAACTATCCAAATCAGAATCCAGACTCCGAAATTCAATCTTTTTCTTTCTTATTCATTGACCATATTGAATCTATGTCTTTAGCAATTCTCCTATTTGGTTCCCTTTTTTCTTATTCTTTCCTCTGCTTCGATGCTGAGAACAACGCTGTCGCGGTCAACTCTATTATGGCCAGAGATGGCTAGGGTGGTCGCCGCGGTTCAGGCGTTTCGGGATTCGGGCATGGAGTTCGATCTCACAGGTCGAGTTTGTTATGGAGAGAGACAAGGTGGAGTTGGAGGAGGACACCATCAATGAAGAGTTCATTGGTGGAGAGAAGGTTGGGCTGTGGGAACGATGGTTTCGGATTAAATTCAGTGAATTGCGATAGTTGTTTCTTCTTTTTCCACTGCTATATGGACTTAAAGATTGTGGGTTGTGTTTTCGTGTCCATGGAGATTTCAGAGAGAGAGAGAGAGAGAGGGAGGAGGAAGGAGAAGGTGGGGATAATGGCATTTTGGAGAAGTGGGAAGGAGGTGGGGGAAGCATTTGGAGTGTTTGCATGAATTATGAATCTTACTTGTGATGGCAAGTTAAAAGACAAAAGAGTTTTATTTTAAAGCAGAAAGTTAGTGAGGCCAAAATATAAATATAACAGTTATATTCTAATTACGTTGGGCTTCTTTTTTTTTTTTTGTCCTTATTTTAGTTAGCCCAGTTGATCATATGGCTATAAGAATAAGGACCCATTTAGTATGATGTATAGGATAAGACCTGATAGTATAAGATTTGATAAAATAAGGCTTGATAAAATAAAGCCTGATAAAATTTTAAGACTATACAATATTTTGTATGATACTATATAAGATAATATTATCATTTATTTGATAATGTACTATATAATACTAGATAAGATAAAAATAAACTCTTTTAACAAAAATAACCTTTACTTAAAAATTATACTATATTTTTCTATGTTATATTAATTTTTTAAAGAGTGAATAGAGTTGCATACGGTGCATGATAACCTAATGATTTAAACGATCTAATCTCGTCTAGTCACATCAGGCTAAATAGCTAAAATATAATTTTATAAGGACTTAAATGGAATTTTTATTTTTTTTAGGGGCAAAATATAATTTTATAAGAACTTATATGAAATTTTTATTTTTTAAAAGTCAATTTATAATTTTTACCAAATATTAAAAAAAGTGACTTAACTAGTTTAACAAACCAATCTAACCCAATCTTATACTAAACCAATTAGACTGAATTTAATATTAAATTAGTTTTTGCAAAGCCTATCTCAATCCTATTAATTTTTTTTACAAAATTATTTTATAAAGACTTATATTAAAAAATTTTAATGGTAAAATGTAATTTTATAGGGACTTATATAAAAATTTTATTTTTTAGGGTCATTTTATAATTTTTATCAAAAATTATTTTATAAGGACTTATATAAAAATTTTATTTTTTAGGGTCATTTCATAATTTTATAATTTTTTGAAAAAATTAAAAATGACACAACTAACCCAATCTCAACTAGTATTAATTAAAACCAATCCAATCTAGCCAATGAATATTTCATAAGTAAGGGATTAAAATCCAAAAGTATTGATAAGTATTTATATATTAAAATCTAATTAATCATAATCCTACTCCTTAAGGCATAATTAAGTTATACATTATTTGATATATAAAAAAACTATGATGTATAAGCTTATATAATATATTACATATACCAAACAAGTTATAAATTTATAATGTAATGTAATAGTTTATATTATTAAGTTTTATACGATATACCAAACATACCTTAAGTCATATCGGCGTTGCATCTTTTGCAATCCAATCTCAAAATGTATGAAATAATTTATTTATTTTTTTAATATTGATTGGGTACCATTTCAATATTTAAAATAAAAAATACATATATAATTTTTATGTTAACACAAAAATAAACATCGTAAAGTATTTTAATAAATTTCACTTAAAAAGAAATTTTTATAAGATGAAATTAAAATTTAAAAAGCTATTTTAAAATACTTTAAATTAGACCTAATTATGAGTTTGAAAATTCACTTTATCTAATAGGTCTAGCCGATGAAAATTGAATATAAGCTTAGAAAATAAAATTTGATTAAACAGCGCTTAGGTTTTTTCTTTTGGTTAAATCCTACCCCAAAGGCTTGAACTAATTTTATATAATATATTAATTATAATATTAAAAAAATTTCAATCCAGAATATTTTAAAGAATTGTGTTTGTACTATATTCAGAATTTATTTATTTAATTTTTTATTTGTAGTTTTTTTTTCAAACTAGAGTTCTTAACTTAATTTTTAATCTTTCCATTTTAAAAAACATTAAATTCTAAGAGTGTATTTTAAAAATAAGCCTAGCAAAATATTTTTGTATTTAAGTAGAATACTATAAATTTTTAACAAAGAAAAGATATAAAAAATTGATATATTATCTAAATTCAAAATGCCTTTTATGAAAAAAAAAAGGAGGGGGGGGGCGGCCAAGCAAGCCATGCTGGGCTTTTTTCTTCTTTTTCAGTTTGAGCCAGGCTTCAATGAAACAAAATTGGGCTTATGCCAGGCCAATTTCTACGACAATTTTTTTTAAAAAAAATACTCAGGTTTTTTTTATATAAATCCAACTTGAAATCAAGCCTACTTCAAATTTAAGAAACTCTTTTAGGAGAATAAATAGTAAATAAAATTGTAAGACCATGACACTATTTTAATCATAGGGAAAAAATTAATCCACTCGTCATTCGTTGACGACGCCTCGACCAAGTGAAAGCCGCAATGAGTGACTCACATTCTTCACAAACGCGCCCAAAGCAGCGTACTCTTCAAACGCCCTAGCGTCCACCTTGCACCGTATAAGCTCCGGTAGGAACAGCCAAAAGCATGTGAACACAAAAAATCCAACGGTCAACGGCCCCGACACCACCCTCGGCAACCGCCACCTGCCGTTCACCGCCTTCTTCAGCGCAATCTCAACCGTCAAACAAAGTCCATGGAGGAGGAAGAACCACGTCATCCTGAACGAAGGCTCAAACCGCCCTAGGTAATACATGATCAGCTCGTGCATCGCCGCCGACACCACAAATGTCCCCATAACCGCCGGAAGTGGGGCCCATCTCGGGCCGGTGAGACGCCTGACAGCGTTGAGGGTGGGTTTGTATACGGTGGGTCGCAGGATGCCGGTGACCATGAGGTTCCATCTCCGACCCCAGAAGTCTTGGAGCGAGGTGGAGAGGAATGGGTTGTTGAACTGCTGCTCCAGCTCCATGCCGATAACGGCTCGAGCCATGGCTGCCGCTATGGCTAGGTTTAGCTCAAGGAGAAAATATATGTGGAAGCAATATAGACCCAAGATGAGCTTTGGGTGAATGTAGTCACTATAGTCATAGATCTTCACCAAAATGGCCACAATTAGACCCTTCATGGCATACTGTAAAAGGGGCATATATGATTTTCTGGTCATAATGGAACATGGGTTTGTTTCAACTTGGGAACTTTTGGGCTCCTCTGATGGATGTGGATGTGGGTTTTCGTTTTTTCCATTTTGATCGAAACATTTCGAGGGCGATTTTGATTGGATATGGGAAAATTTGGATCTGTGAGCTTCTTTTGGATGTGGGTTATGTTGTTGAATGATCTTGATGGGAAGGCAAGCGAGAGCCACGAAAAGTCCCAAGGAGATTGAGGGGTCGTCGGAGTTCAGAGGGCCTTTGCCAAAAGCGAACAGCAAGAGCTTGAAGTTTGCAAGCCAAGCGACGAAGAAGCCAGTGATGCCTGTGAAATGTACAGAGGAAATGTTGAGAGGGAGGAAGAGGAAGAGGAAGATAATGGGAAGCACACAGAGAAGCCTTCTTGTGCCTTTTGGGACTATTTTGCCGATCCAAAAGCAATAACACAAAGATATGTGCACTGTAAGCCATACCTTGGCCAGGTTCATCATCTCATTCACACCCTCCATAACTGCTCAAATTGATATACTGTTTGATCTTAGCAATGTCTGCAATTGTTTATACTGATACTAAGAGAAGTACTGGTAGGATTGGAGTGAAATGCAAGGCAGAGGAAATTAAATTCTCTTTTCCCCACAAGGACTCTTGGTGAACTTGATCTTATTAATTGGAAAGACCAGATTAAAAGTGCTAGATTGGCTGGTGGACTTGACCAAAATCCACCCACCCACCCAAACAAAGAAAAGACGACCTTGTTCCTTGCATATGCTGAGAAAATTGTGATTAAAGAAGGGTTGGAAAAACAGGGGAGTGTACCCTTTAAGATTATATTGTTTAGGAGCAAATTTAGTCCTGGCAAAATTCTAGAATATCTTGACCAGAAAAAAGGGGAATGAAAAAGTATGACTATGAACACACCCAATGGTCAGTTAGGACGCGTATTAACTTAGAAATATCTTCTTCTTTTTACTTCTTTTTCCAGATTCCTCTCATGGTTTGTTTGAACGAGCTAGATATAGATAAAGACCAATGACGTAGATGAGATAGAGTTCTAATGGGAAAACATTCCCCTTCCTTTGATGCATGATCTCAACAGGTTTGTTATGAGAATGTAGTGGTTGGAATAAAGATTTCTTATGACTTTGTGGCAAGCTTAGTTCCTTCCCTGCAATTATCTCTCTAGTAATTATTAGCTTTTGTTGGAAAAAGATCACCATCTATGTTTCAGAGCATACTAATAATAAGAGAGGGGAAGAAAACGCCTGAATGAGACTTCTTCTTTTAAACGGTGGAGGAGAATGAATGATTTTTTTTTTATTATTGATTTTCTAAAATTCTCCACCTCCTCAATTAGGGTTTTTTTTTGTTGGGGGGGGGAGCAATCATTGATTGTTATTTTCATTAGTTTCTAAAATTGCAGTGTCAATAAAACGGTTAATCCTAATTATTTAATTTTATAATTTTTAAAAAATATTTTTCTTAATTTTAAGTATTCTAGTCAATAAAGGAGAAACCATCGTTTTACTTTTGTTTTTGGTTGGTTCATTCCTTCTTTCTCCTTTCATCTCCTAAAGATACCTTCAAGACTCTAAAATTACAACTAACATCTAGGATCGATTATAATTACCAATCTTGAAGTTTAGGGCTATATATTATTCTCCAAAAAACGTTTATGCCCTTATGTGTGTTTTTTGTACATAAAGGAGCAAGAGTTTGAACTTTGTGTATAAAATAGTTAACATTTGCCAAACTATTCATATCTCTAGCCGCTAGATTATCACCTAGTGGCTTCGTCCCTTGTGTTTCTTCTGGCAACTTTGTGTATAAAGTAGTTAACATTAAGGAAGATTATTAGATAGATTTAGTTTACAAAAATAAGTGATCAAATTAATTATAATTAGATATATAAATACGTTAAAAATAATTTTTAGTTTGATTAATTTACGACATTTTTATATATTAATTCATAATTAATATTGTCTATTTGTCTTTTTATAGATCCTATAGGACCAACTTTCATAGAGACTAAAGCACGAACTCAATTCATAAGCATACCCGAATTCAAGAGACTCGAGTTTCACGGTGTCAGCATTAGATAGTTCAACGGTGTCCCAAGTGCCACTCGTGACAATCACTGGCTATCCCTAACCAAAACCATTATTGTTCTTATTCACTTCATATGGGAAGCTCGCAACA
The DNA here is from genome assembly GCA_032878935.1 of Erythrophleum fordii. Classification (NCBI taxonomy): domain Eukaryota; kingdom Viridiplantae; phylum Streptophyta; class Magnoliopsida; order Fabales; family Fabaceae; genus Erythrophleum; species Erythrophleum fordii. The sequence continues at coordinate 10,796,075 of JAVQMF010000026.1, forward strand.
AGGTTGTTCATGGAAACACTCAGCCTGATCCAATGTCTATCATCGTCCAAGCAACTTTCAATGTCAAGACAGCCACAATGGCATGTAGATTCAAAGCAGATGAAGAAGGAAACAAGAGCAGAATGTCTAAACCTTTACGACAAGACCCAGGAAGGCGGATAGTTAAAGAAGGATGGTACATTTTTTGTGAGGCCACAAAACTCCGGAACCAAAGTAAGATTATTATTTTCTATGCTGTCATTTTCCATAATGCAAGTTTATTCAGACACGTACAATGGAAAGATCACGCAGGAAGGAGCAGAGAAATGGCTTTCAACGGAATTCACAGGACAAAGATTAGCCCCACCTATATGAGATTCACAGGACAAAGATAAGCCCCACTTTGTCCTCTCTCTTCTGAAAGTCTTTAAAGGATCTCTTTCTGTAGAACTAGTTTCTATGAAAACATAAACATACTACAAAAAGAAGTTTATGATTATGGATCTCGAACATATATCTCAAAGTTCAATAAAACCATTGGTGTTTTTGCCCAAAATAAAATCTAAAATTCTATTACATGTGTTTGCTGTTCAGGACTTATTGGTAATACTTTTTCTGAACTCTGGACTAGTGATTCGTTTCCTGAATTCATTGCTGCTCTTGAAAAGTAAAAAAAAAAAAATTTGCTCTGCTTTCAAAATTTGGTTAAATAATTTCTAGAGAGTATTGCAATGCAATTTTGCATCTTTTTTTTTTGGGTCGTTTTATGGTTCTCGTGTCATATGAATTGGCATTGCAATGCTCACTGTTGAAAATATGAACTCATAAGCTTGTATCCCAGAGGTTGGCCAAAAAATTAAAAAAGAAAAAGAAAAACTTGTATCCCAGAGAGTTTTGTGGGGTAAATGAAAGGGAAACATAAGAGGAAAACACCAAACAACGTGAAGAAATGGCTCTAAATGCTAGTATTATCAACAAGGCTTGTCAATTTGGACTTCTAGGGAACTTATCGCGAAAGCGCCTACTCTTCGTTTCAGACAACAACAGACTTCTATCTTTTGTCACTTATGAAAAAGTAAGAGCCCAGAATCTGGATTCTATTGGGAAAGACGTTCTAAGGATCATATCCACTTTCCATGGCGTCGCTGCAACTGGCATTCCTGACAGCCACAAACAATGGTGGAGAAAGTTCGACAACTTGCCACTTCATCAAATTCCCTCAAATGGATATAACCTATATTTCCATATGAATTTCTTACTATTTGCATTTGAATATATCACCCAAAAAAAAAAAAGTTAGTGCCATTGTTGACATAGACATGTGGCATTATATATGCGATTCAAATGATCCAAAAGTTGTAATAAATGATAAGCAACTTTTAAGACAGGACAGTTAGGTTACATTTGCGGGTGAGAATAAAAAGGAATAGAAGAAAGTGAAATGAAAAAAAAAAAAAGAATGAATAAAAAATCATATTTATATCTATACTTAAAAAAATAAATATATAAGTACAGATGCTATTGATTAATTATGCTAAGAATATAATAATTTTTTTACCTTTTGTCACGTGCTAATGATACCAAACCTAGCCTTAAGACATAGCAAAAATTTATTTTGTATTTTATTTTATTTTTTGTACTTTTATACATAAATGCAAGGACTGGAATTTATATCGAACCCTATTCCTTTTGTCATTTTATACAAATGGGATTCTTTGAAAGATTGTCATATTTATTGGGTCGGTGGGGGGTAATTTAGCATATCACCTGTTACACTGTTTCCCGTTAAGTTGAATCCCATCTCTCTACCACTTCCTAAGCATCTATTAATCGGTCACTTATGGCATTTCGTAATAACCTTTGGTTGAGGCACCAATTTAGGGGTGAGCATCGGCCACGTTGGATCAGGTCACTAACTTGCCCAATTGCTTTTTGGGTGAAAAATTTGGCATTCAAAACCAATCAATTTCTTTGTTTACCTGAAAAAGTCGGATCCATTTGAAGCATGCTTGATTGAGTTATATCAAAAAATATATTAATTTTCATTTACTCGACGATATATGCATTTAAACTCGACTAAATCAAACGAATCCCACTTTTTACATAAAATTTCATTCGTGCGAACCCATTACTCATTCAAAGTCGACCAAATTAAATGTACCATGGAGTGCTTGGAATATTTTTGTGCCTATCCTGGCCAAAATGTAAATTTCTCAAAACCCACTATTTGTTTCTCAAACAATGTGGCCACTGATGTCAAGAGCAGACTTGTTGACATTTCTGTTTTTACCCATTCAGATGATCGCAGGTTAAAAGTTTTAATTACCTTATCGATAAGGATTAAAAACGTTTATCTGGATGGAAGGCAAATTGCCCCAACGTTGCAGGAAGAGTAATATTGGCCAAATCTATCATTATCTCTAATACCAGTCTATCTCGTGATGGTGACCACGATTCCTAAATCCATTTGCCTTGAAATAGAGAAAGTTTAACGCTGTTTTATATGGGGACAAGAGCCTGATGTTAGAAGAGTCCAACTGATAAAATGGTCTCGCATGTAAAAACCGAGGTATGGCGGGGGCTTGGGAATAAAAAATCTGAGTCCCATTATAATAACCCAAATTAAAATAATAATAATAAAATAAATAATTAAATTAGACAAAAATTTATTTTTAGGATAAATATAATATTTAAGTAATCTTAAGATAATTTATAAAGCTTTAAAATTATCTTAAGGAGTTATTTTGAAATCTATCTTATACTCATTGGGATATTTTTATGTTCCAAAAATTTTAAAATAAGTCACCATAAAAATTTTAAATAATTGTGGGGTCCTTATTTTTATTTCTAGTTATGTAAAAATAATTTTTTTGAATTCTATATAAATTCCATTAAAAAACTCTGGACATTTTTCATAATTTTTGCTTTTTTTCTTAAAATATAATATCCTTCCTTGTTACTCCATCAGACCCAGCATCCTCTTCAAATCTCCTTCTTCTCTTTCTTCGAAACTGAAGCTTCCTGTACGCCTTTTTCCCCTTTCTTTTACTTTGTTCTGCGTTTGAAGTTGCTCCCCCACCACAAAACGCTGCGCCGTTCTGCAGGTGACCAAAAGTAGTTTCAACGGTGTGCTCTGGCTGGGTTATGACACAGATGGTTAATTTTTATATTTATTTATTTATTTATTTATTTTTCTTCTTTTTCCTTTCATTTTCATTCTTCTTCTTTCCTCTTATGTTTGGGTTACCTTTTCTTTGATTTTAACTTCCATTATTGCTCTATCTTTATGCCAATAGGAATCCAAAACTTTAGTTGTTGATTGCTTCCTCATTTTGGCCGTGAGAAGCTTCTCAAATTGGGGCTTTTTGATTTAAACCATTAAAGTATGAATTGATACTCCTTATGCGATTATTTAAGCTCCTTAAGATATATTTTAAACTCAAATTAAATTTTAGAAGCTTGAATTTGATTGTGCCAATTAATTTGTGAAATCCAAAATCTAGGGATTATAGTGAATTATAAAATTTAAACTATAATTATAGATTTAGGTGTTAGAGGGTAAAATTAATTATATTGAACATATTAAAAGCTAATAGAGTAATTTAAGGTGATGTTCTTATGTTCAATATAATTATAAATGACCCTTCAATTTTAGGAAATTGGGGTCTCTACTATTGGCCTCCACAGATGAGTGTATAAATAACAAAATAGTAGTCTCTTTTACTTTATATTTATATATTGTCAGTTTAAATTTTTTATTTTGTGATTTGCCTTATTTGCGTTGTCAGGTAAACAAATCTCATTTATTTATTTATTTTAAAAATTTTATGTGGATTAAATTATATGTGTGAAAGTATATACATATATATATATGGTTTTTATGTTAGGGAGGTGATGAATGACCTTTATTTATAATTTTATTATGTAAATTCGTTAATTCATTATTTTTTTTAAATTAGTTCTTTTATTTGATTTAAGCTTTACTAACTTAATTACCTACTTGTCAATATTTAATTTATATAAATGATTTTATTCTAAAATTATAGATGACAATCTGATTAAAACCCCATAATAGTTAATGCGAGTAACGACTATAGTGTACCTAGTTAGAATAATGAATAATCACTGTGTGGCGGCACTCAGTGATAATTATACTGGACATATCGTGATATGTGCACCGTGTGGCGGCACTCGGTGATGGTGATAATATTGTGATACTGTGCCGTGGCCTTAGTAGTAGTATTGAATCCTGTGTGACGGCACTCAGGGTTGATTATAATTCTTACACGTGATACCCATTATATCTTGTTTCCTTTAATTTTAAATTGTGCTTTTGCTGATAACTTGCAATGTAATTTAATTGTTATATATATATAAACAACAATTAAAGGCAATATAATTTCCTTTATTTGTTTCAGTACTTTATTGTGAGAAACCCTACAGCTACTTGTTTTTCCTTATACTTGTTTTGTTATATATGCATTCACTAAGTCAGTGGTAGGCTTACCCCTTTCCTTTATTATATTTTAGATCAGCATAAAGTATATTAAAGTGCTCTGGGACCTACGTGCCACCCAGACATAGATAGTAGGATATTTCGGTCGATTGAGTCGTGTAGGGACTCCAAGACACATTGGCTACTAAGTGCTATATTAATTTGAGTCATAAAGATGTTATATTTTTTTTTGTAGATCCTATAATGACCTTTATAATGGCATTTGATTATATTTTAAAAAACTTATGTACTATACTGCATTGTAGCGAGAATTTAAAGACATAAGATACTAGTAAATTTTTTTAAATAAAATGTATTAGGCTGTGTTGAATTTACAGGGTTAGGATGTCCAATTTTTAAGGGAGATGCTGCCGAAATTTCGACAACTTCTAATCACTATAGATATATTTATATAAAAGTATGAGTATTGAATGAGTTGTCAAGCTTACTAAACTGGGCCAATCATACTTGGCTTGGTCTAGGTGTCGGTCATGGCTCGGAGTTTGAGTCGTGACACCCATCAACGAAGCCAGTCTCCTGAAACTTTTGTGGCAGCTGCGTACAACGAGTGAAAGGATGTGGGCCCACGCTTTGATACACAAATATAATAAAGGCAGACACATAACCTCAAAGCCACGTACTGTTAGTTCGATGTCTCCTCTATGGCGTGATCTGATGTCTCTATGGATGCATATTGAGTTTTAGCTGGACTAGATTGGGTAACGGGAGGAACACGAATTTTTGGAAAGACAATTGGGTGGACTCCTCAACCAAGTTATGCAATAGCACTACCCACCAGTTGAACGACGCCATTGCCTCCTGGTCCATTGCAGATGCTGTGGGCTAATGTTGACTGGTCGTGGGAGCTTTTAAATGAGTTTTTAAGTACAGATTCTTTACTTAAAGTGCAGGTCGTCCCCCCTCCTTCTAATGACATGAGCACGGATGCGATGTGGTGGGTCAGGAGACTTCAGGCGAGTACTCTGTGAAAAGTGGATATGAATGCTTAATGATGAACGACTAGGACTTGGATCAACCTTTTAGGAACTCATTTGGGGTTGGCCAGGTCAGGAAAGAATAAGGTACTTCCTCTGGCTTACGACAAATAACAAGCTTCACACCAAAGCCTCCCACGCGAGATGATTTGCTTGCTCCGACGCTTGCCATGTGTGCGGCCAACGGGAATCTGTTTTGCATGTCCTAAGGGACTGTGCTGGTAGCTATTTATGGAACAAACTCGTACCATGCGATGAGAAGGTTACTTTCTTTTCAAAGAGTCTAAGGGGTGGCTTAGCAAGAATTTGAGCAAAGATGAAGCTCTCAACGTTTCACCGAAGTGATGTAATCACATTTGGAGTCTGCTTATGGCTTTTATGGAAACTTAGGAACTCAATCCTCTCCAATGATTCGGCGTCTTCAAGAAGACAGCCCCTTTCTGTTTTGCAGGTCACTTCCTTTGCACGATCCGTCATGGAAGCAAACAGCTGCGTCACCACCACCCATTCCACCCCTACTGGTGCGCACTTGGTGTCTTAGATACCTCCTGAAGAACATTGGATCAAGCTTAACTGCGATGATGCAAGCAAGGGTAATCCGGGGTTAGCAGGTTGAGGAGGAGTGTTAAGGGACTCACATTGGAACTGGATGAATGGCTTCTACAGAAACGCCGGTCGTTGCTCATCTACAGTATCTGAACAATGGGGGGGGTATTTATTGGCCTCTCACTTGCTTGGGAGCTTGGAATCATTATATATATAAAACCCTATGCAAGCCGCACCCGAGACAAGTCATTTACTGTGCGACTTTGGTTGGGCAGAATACCAGTTTATTGTTTATGTACTGTTTATATACTCTCCACACACTGCTTTTTTTTTTTTAATTTTTTTCTAAGAAGCCCACAGGAAATTTTCTAAATTTCTTGCAAAATGCAGTGATACATTTTAGTTTACAAAATTCGAGTTAAATTCACAAGCATTAGTCTCTTCACTAAATAAAATGCATCCCACCCTTTACAACATGAGTCCCCAGCTTACAAGAATCAAGTGCCTTCTTGATCGTGATTGGGAAGTCAGAATTACGCATACTTTCCGGGAAGCTAATAAAGTTATGAATTTATTAGCTAATCATAGCCTAGAACTCTCTCATGAAACTCATTTTTTGAGTACTTTCTGTCTAGGATAGAATGGGGATCTTTCTTTCCCGTGCTGGCTAATTTTAGTTGGTTTTTTCTTTTGACTTCTGCTCTTTTGTATCATTCGAAAGAAAGGAAAAAAAAAAATCTTCTGTTTCTTGTTCCTGGAGTTCGATCAGGTTGAGATGGTTTAAACAGATCACGCACATCGCTAGACACCGTAGAGGGATCCTTCGACAAGATTACCCTAAGAAAAGTAAGCAGAAGTACGACTAACCATTCAAAAGTGAGTTTTGTTTTTTTGGGAGAAAAATTGAGTTTTCAAATAGAGGGTACCTAGTATTGGGCCAAAAAAAACAAAAAAGAGAGGGCAGCTAGTGACGTAGCCCAAACCCTTACTAGTTGCAAGTTGGGTTTCAGAACGAGAACACAATTATTATTATTATTATTATTATTATTATTATTATTATTTGAGACAATTGAAGTTTTTGACCCGAGAAATAAACAAACGAAGTTCATTGATTGATCAGAAAAAGTAATGAGTAAATCCGGAGGTTAGTAATATTTAATGGAAGGGGACCTAATTTGGTTCTTTACATATTGATACTACAGTAAATGAAGACAAAATGAAGATTTTATTGTACATATTGATACTACAGTAAATAAATTTCCACAAAAGTAGAATAGCAATCTCCAAAAAAGATCTTTCCATGCTTTTCATATCAAAATGTTGCCTCAATCCACATTCTGGCAAGACAAGATTTGACAATGACTTGTGACAAGTTCTTAGACCCAACAGTTTTTGTATGCATACAAATGGCATACTCAATCTTATCTTTAAACAAAGATGGGTGGATGTTAAGAATCACAACTTGCACCAAACATAGCAAGCTAAAATGCAAAAATTTATAGCAAGAGTCTATCTAATTTATATCTATTTTTTCTAAAATGGGTAAACTACAATTTGGTGCTTTATAGTATCGTTTTGTTAATTTTTTGATGAAAAATAGCGTGTATGACAATGAACTATAAATTCTTTTAATTTGTCCAAAATTTCATCAAAACATGCTTTGGTTAACTTTGATCTTTAGAAAACTTAATTCCAAAACTCTTTAAACGAAATTAAAATATTCATAGGAAAATTATGCATTTGACCAAAATTAGAGGCAAATTAGAAAAAAAAAATAGTGTTATGTGTGTCAAATTTGAGATTTTGATTGACCAAAGAAAAAATTTTGATCTTCACTGCTTAAAAATTAGAAATTTTTTAGGGAAATTAAAATTTAAAACAAAATTGGGGATACAATTAAAAATTGAGGCAAATTTTGAGGATATTGTATTATGTGCCAAATTTAAGATTCCAATTGGGCAAACAAGGGGTTTTCAGTTTTCAATATATGAAAAATTAAAGATTTTGTAAAGAAATCAAGAATTCAGGATAAAATTGGAGACAAAATTAAGAATTCTATTAAAGGTAAAATTTAAGAGATATTGTATTGTATGTGTCAAATTTGAGATTTTAATTAGCCAACGGAAAAATTTTGGTCTTTAATGTATGAAAAATTAGAGATTTTGTGAGAAATTTTGAAATTGAGAACAAATATTAACTGATTCTATACAAAATATAATGAAATAAGAGGGACGCATCTTTGGGGTGTTTAGGAAGTGGCCCAACACCCAACTTTCTCATACCTGCCAAGTGCAAAGCCGATGGAGTGGTCCACGCCACCTTTTAGCACTTTGGAGTTTGGCCCACACCATTGCAATTTGCACATCTGAACCAGCCATTTGAATTTTGTGACTGCGTTATCCCACCTCACGTCTACTCTCTTCATTTTCATACGTAGCCGTACCATTGCACGAGCAAATCGGGGAAAGTTTTACAGGAAACATTTGGTATATAAAAGTTAAGTATAAAAATTTTAAAAATTGATTTTAAAGATAAAAAAATAATTTTTATTTTTTTTATTTTTAATAATTGAATAATAATTAATAAATAATATTCAATACTAATTAAATAATAATTATAAAAATAAAATTAATATTTTATCAAATTTTTTCTCATCATTTCCCTTTCTCCCCTTTCACCAAAGGGGGCCTAATTTTGAAGGAAGAGAATGATAAAAAATGCTAACCAAACAAGAAGAATGCTTTATATGTGCAAATTTAGTGTGTTATTTTTGGTAAAAAATTCTTTATTGCTGGCAAAAGATTTGAATAAATTCCTTAAAAGATATTTTTTTATTTTATTTATAGTTTTTTCTTTGTTTGGATTTTTTTCTTCTTTTTATTTTTGAGTTAAATCTTTGTTTTTAGATAATTTTGATTCAATTAGTTGTTTTGGATCGGTTTAATGCAATATATTTAATATTTTTTATTACTTGATTATTTGATTACTTATATTGTATTTTTGTGATAATATAAGAGAAGTTTATATTATGAGAAATCTATAACTATTGATAATTTTTTTAATAAAAATGCAAAATCTTAAGATTTGTGAATCATTTCATCTTCACGCGCTTTTCACATATTTAACTAATAATGAGCAATAAATATCAAAGGTGAAAAAGGAAGAAATTGATATTTTTTTATTAAAAAAAAATCAAGGGAGGTATATTCGGATTTGGAAGTATCCAATTGACATAGATGAGCATTGTATTCAATTTTGATAAATTACAAACAAACAAAAAGTGCTATACATATATTTTTTAACTTGTAATTTTTATAAACATTGAACATATTAATCTTTTTTAATTTTCGTCTCCCCTCCCAGGAATTCAATCATGGATCTATGCCTATGTAATAATACTACATAGTAACAATGTAATTTAGACGTCATACTACTATACTGCTAACTTTTGAATCACAAAGTATCAAAGTGAAATCGGATCAAACTCACATAATATCAAAAACTCTATTTTATTATATGAATACATTCAGTAAGCTGTTACATTTAAGTTATTCTACTTGAAAAACGCATAGACCGGATTCGATTCAATTTAAGAATGGTTACCTATTGAAAAAACAAAAAATTATTGTTCATCCTAATTAATTCTCAATGGAGATTTTCAAAAAGACAAGATCAGCGACAGCAATATTAATGTAATCTGGTGAAGTTATCTACATGTGCCTTTCCTGTAAGGTAATGCAGTGCCCACATTAAGGCAAGTGGGATGGTATGGGTTGTATGTACGGACTCTTTTGGTGGATATGCTCTGCCAAAAAGTCATACAGTGCCTTTAAATTAACGAAAAAATAATAAAGAACAAAGTTATTACCAATAAGTAATAAAAACGTCAAAGTCGGATCTTCAGAATTTGAGAACTGTATATTTAATATTTTTTTATTAAATGTTGAATGAATTTCATAAGATTTTTTTATATATTTTTTCCAAATGTCAATAGGTTTAATGTATGCATCCGAATTTCTTTTTTTTTTTTTCAAAATTTCATGGAACGGCGATCATTTTAAATTATATTTTTTAATTTATATATATTTTGTTATTTTTTTATTATAATGAGATAAATTTTTATTCAATATTAATAAATTGATAAAAAGATTTATTTTTGTAAACAATTATAGCCATTAAAAAATTGAGGATAAGATGCACAAATAATTTTTTTATTATAAAAAAATAAAAATTATATCTTAACTTATATTATAAATCTAACTTAAACTCTATTTATTATGTAAGAAGTGTTATTCTTATTATTAGATTTAAAGAGATCTTTGAAGCAATGAAAAACGCAAGAATATTTTAATAGCCTATAAAAAATAAAAATTCCTGCCATAACAATAGGATTTAGTAGACACTCTTACATTAATTAATTTAGTCAATGTTATTAATTATAACATAATAATTAATGAATATAAAATAGTATTATTACTATTTTATTAAGAAGTTTTACAATAATTACATTGGTGAAACAAAAAAAAGTTAATGTAATCTTATTAAAAATTATTAAGCACTGAATAAGATCTAATTATTTAATGTTATATTATATTATTTGAAATTTGTAGTATTATTAATTTTACATAATGAACCAATTTGAATTTATTTTAATATTTTTGTAATATTTTGTTATATTAAAATAGACTAAAGGAAAAAATTAGAATTAAAAGATAATTGAGTGGAGAAAATATAATAGAAAAAAATTATGTAATATTGGATATAAAATTACATTAATATAAATCTTATGAAAATATTTATGATAAATGATTTCCTATACTACAACGAGGTCTTTTCTTTTTATATCGCAGCGTTGTTGGCTTAATTCTTCTAATTCTTGTTGATGTTGGATTGTTGGATTAGAATTTAAATATAAGGATAGACTTTGAATTGAAGGAATCGAATGAGATGAGGTAAAAAATCTTGGTTATGATGATCCTCTAGGCTCAAAGGAGGAACTAGCATATGCGGCATTAAACGCAGATGTATTGAATAAGAGATTTGTGAATGATTCAAATGAACCAGACATCTGCTGAGGGATTTCAAAAAGAGACAAAGGAGATGGAGGTATGTAAGAAGAAGGGCTTACTCCACCAAAGTCACCAAACTAGCTAGGTGGTATAGAATAAAATAGATCAACCATGCCAATATCCTGCTGCACTAGAGTAAGCATATATAAAGATGCATTGGGAATGTCAATGCCCTCCTGCACTAGCCCTTGTTGTTGTTGGATATTTGTTCCACTAGTAGACTGTTGAGTTGAAAGATAATCTTGACGTCTTTTACCCAGACGACTTGTCAGAATCTAAAGTCTAAGTAGATCTAGTGCTTAGTTAGTAGGTTGGGAAAAAAGTAAAAATCGATGTTTACTAAGAGCAAGTAATATATTGCTAGTATCTCAGCCTACGATATCGCAAAAATTTGTAAGCAAAGGATTTTGCAAGTACATTCTATAAAGCCCCTCTGCCAAATTAGACTAATTAAGAAAATATGAAAAATTAACTATCAATATGCATTATACCAAGAGAATGATGATGACCGAGATGACAAGATGTAATAAAATATATCGCATATTCAGTAGCAGTACTTGATCTATGAATCCATTGACAAGTATGTTGCCAATACCATCGCATGTACTCAAATGTGTGATCAAAGGGTTCCTCAATGACAAGGGATCGAGATATGGTATCTCACCATCCATACCATTGCTGGATGAAAAGGCTATGTTTAGACACACAGTTGGTTTAGGTTCTTCCTCGAAGTTGCAAATTATGGAGAGAGTCCAATTTAATTGGCTCTTATGGAATGGGTTGGTAGCGACCAAATTATCATAAGACGCGATTTGAATGGTACCACTCTATGATCCAAAATCCAATGAGTGGCACCGATGTAATCCAAATGTCCAGAGAAGACAGACAACACTCTAGAATTAACTCACGCACTGATTGTAGCTCTTATGGGTGCCATATAATATGTGAACATTATGGAAATAAGTAATAAGTAATTATTAAATAGTAAAAAAAGAAATAGAACATAAATTAAATCGAGTCCATACATCATCATCTCTCATTGCATATAATAAAGTTCTATATAAGCGGAGGGCTCTAACACTCGGGTGAGGACTTCATCCAATATTCTTCCATCTATTACAATAAGCAAATATATTTGGTAAATAATAGCTAGTAAATAGAGTCAACTTGTTTTAAAAAGATGTAAATTTCTTAATTATTTTACATACCTAAAACCTAAAGGTAAAAGTATAGGATAATCCTTAATGCGAAAATCAAAGGTGAGTGGTCTCTCAGGTGCAAGCATAGGAAAGTGATCCCATGCCTGCAAATGCAACAATGTCAAACATCTAATTATACCACAATCATTCCCATATGTTAAGTTACATAACTCACGGTATAGAAAAGCCAATATTGTTGATTCCCAACTATAACGGCTAATCTGCTAAAAGTCATCTATTAAAGGTAAGTGCATCAAATAAGCTTTGTAATTGTATCTATCTAACATTAACCAACCCCCAATTATATGAGGAATGTATGCACGGGTAAAATGATGTGCAACCTCATCCTCTACGTTAGCAAGTAGATATGCAAAGTTCTGAGTCAACCAAGTGATAGAAAGTCGTTGTCTATCTATCTGGTTAGCTAGGGGCGTACTCCTTAAAAGCTACTAACAAACATCTGGCCAACTGAAACCTGTCCCACTTATAACAGGGTCCCCATCGACTAGTAGGCCTAATTGTTTCGCTATGTCCTCGAGGGTGATCATATACTTTCCTCGAATGGTATAAAATGTGTGTGTAGGTGGCGCCACCATTCCACTAATGCCCTAACCAATGATGTATCATACTCAAATTGGCTAACTCGTGCAACACCATAAAAATTAGCCTACCTCAAATAATTGACCATGGCTAGTGGCGGATCATCTAAATGATCATCATATACAACTCATTGTGGGTAAAGTATCTGATCATCCTACAAAAACGGATACGTGAAATAACCAACTACTTACTTGAAATAAAAAACAAAATAGAATAATATATCTTACGTCGTCATTCCAGATGACCTGTGATATATGTCGCTCTTGTAAATATAAAAGCGACTCATCTTCTAAACCTAGATGAATAGGTTGTCCAACTCTAGCCATAAAATCTTGGGATCTCAAATCTCACTCCACCTTTATTAAGTTTTTGAAATTCTTTCACCATTGGTCTCTTGACTTCAACAATGTGAGTTAAGCTATCTATAAATTTTCTATTCAAAGCATTAGCCACTACATTGGCCTTGCCAAGGTGATATAGGATGTTACAATCATAATCTTTCAAGAGTTCTAACCACCTTCTTTGTCATAAGTTCAAATCTCGCTGTTGGAAGATATATTTACGACTCTTGTGATCAATGTAAATTTCGCAAGTTTCACCATATAAGTAATACCTCTAAATTTTCAATGCAAATATGATTGCAGCCAACTCTAAATCATGAGTGGGGTAATTTTGCTCATGTTTTTTTAGTTACCTAGATGCATAGGCTATCACCTTCTCATACTGCATTAGTACATAACCCAAGCCTACTCTTGATACATCACAATATACTGTATAACCACTAGTTCCAGATGAAAGAGTTAGCATAAGTGCAGAGGTTAAATAATCTTTTAATTGTTGAAAACTCTCTTCACATGAGTTTGACCACTGAAACTTCATTTCTTTCCTTGTCAATCTTGTTAGAGGAGCTGCAAGCTTAGAGAAATTTTTAAAGAATTTGTGGTAGTATCCTGCTAACCTGAGAAAGTTATAAATCTCAGTTATCGTAATAGGTCTAGGCCAATTTTTGCCTGCTTCCACCTTCTTAGAATCAACACTTATCCTATTCTTAGACACTATGTGCCCTAAGAAAGCCACATTGTCTAACCAAAACTCACACTTGGAGAATTTAGCATAAAGCTAATGTTCTCTCAAAGTTTGCAAGGCCATACTCAAATGTTGTTTATGCTCTTCCCTACTCTTTAAGTACACAAGAATGTCATTAATAAAAAAAATCACAAAATAATCTAAAAATGGTTTAAAGACTTGATTGATCAAGTTTATGAAGCTGCTAAGGCATTTGTGAGCCTAAATGACATGACTAAGAACTCATAATACCCATAATGAGTCCTGAAAGTAGTCTTTGAAATGTCTTCTCCTTTAATCTTCAACTGATGATATCCCGACCTTAAGTCTATCTTAGAGAAGCATTGAGCTTCCTAAAGTTGGTCAAACAAGTCGTCTATATGTAGCAATGGATGCCTTTTTTTCACTATTACCTTATTCAATTGCCTGTCATCATCAATACACAATTTCAGAGAACCATCTTTTTTCTTCATAAATAATACTGGAGCATCCCAAGGAGAAGAACTAAGGCGTATGAAACCTTTATCAAGAAGATCTTATAATTGTTCTTTCAATTCTCTAAGCTCTATAGAAGCCATTTTGTATGGAGGTATAGACATAGGTTAAGTGTCAAAAATTAAGTCTATGCAAAATTCAATCTCCTTATTTGGTGGTAAACTGCACAACTCTTCAGGAAAAATATCAGGGTATTCACAAACCACTGGTACTTGTTCCAAACTTACTATTATCACGCTAATATCTTTAACCATTGCTAAATATCCTTTACACCCTTTTCTCAATAACTTCATAGCACTCAAAGCAGAAATCAGGTTACTAGATGCCAAATTGTAGTCACCTTGGAAAATAAAAGATTCTCCCACTGGCAACTCAAACTTCACCACCTTATTATGAAAATTAAGTATACCATGATAAGAAGATAATCAGTCCATACCCAAAATTACATCAAAATCCATTATATCAAGGACTACTATATCAATAAATAATTGATTACCTCTGACTAGAACTTCACAAGATTTATGCACATGGTCAACTATGATTGCATCTCCTATAGGTGTAGCTATCACTAAAGACTCATCTAGTAGTGATGCATCTTTACCAAATCACAAAGCAAAGAATGGGGATACAAAGGAATGTGTAGCACCAGAATTAAATAGGACATGCGTATCAAAAGAGCAAATTGGAAGAATACTTGGAACCACTTCATTGGATGTCTGAACATCTTGATGTGTCATCGCATAAACACGAGCTTGGCCTCCCTTGGCTTGCCCTTGGTTTTTGCCTTCTGATCCTTTACCACGAGATTGTATCCCACCAAGACCTTGGCCTCTAAGCCTACTAACCTATCTCAATGGAGCTGCTAGAATTAGAGATGATGGTAGCGTCATAGGATTAAATGCATAACTAGAGGATGGTTGCCCTGATAACATAAGATAATCTTTCTTGATATGGCTTAGCTGACCACACTGATAGCATGCTCTCCCTAGTCCAAAGCAAACACCAGTATAACTCCTCCCATAAGTAGAACAAGGGGCTAGAGACCTAAATGATCTACCTCTACCATGGATAGACTGCAAAAAGCGCATTTGATTAGTCTCACCACATTGAACTATACTTGAGGAATGTCCACTATAGCTTTCCTGGCTCTAAAAACTCTACTGTTGAACCTGATGGCTCACTACAATCTCCCTTCCGATTCCACTGCTACCTCTGACTTGATAGCCACCTCGATTGCTTTCATTATGTTGTCGTTTACGTGAATCTCATGCATTCTTGCTTTCTTTATTACAAGCTTCAAAAAGTTTGGCACTTTTAACTACATCTTCATAGGAGTCATATTGGACTCTAGCAACTGATCAGAACAAATAATCTAGAAGGCCTTATACAAACTGCTTCGCTCGCATCTGTTCTATAACTACCAAATAAGAAGCATATCTAGATAACTTAGTATATAGTATCTCATATTATGCTATTGTCATACCCTTTGATTGCTTTAATGCTTCAAATTCTCTAGCTTTAGCATCTCTAACTTTTCACAAAAGAAATTGTCTCATGAACAACTCAGTTAATTCTTCCCAAACTAAAAAAGGTGACCCTTATGGTCTTCCTTCCTTTACTATATTAAACCATGTCTGAGCCAAGCCTAGCAAACGATATTTTGCCAACTCTATTGATCTAGTAGGTGTACATCCTAGTGCTCTACAAAGTTAGCCTGTCTGATCCAAAAAGTATTGAGGGTCCTTATATGCCTTTGTGCCTATAAAAGAAGAGGGCTTAAGCTTCATAAATTTTGACAACTAAACCATAACTATCCTCCCTTGTTGAGCTGGTTGTTCCCTCTCTAGTCTAACTTCTAGCTAGGCTCAGGATCTACATGTTGTTCTCTTCCCTGTTATTACTGCTGTTGTTATTATTGTTGAATTATACCTATCATCTTCCTCATGGTTTGCTGTATGTCACGCATGTTAGCAACAACATTTGCTAATGTCAAGTCTGCCTGCCTAGGCTTAGGCACCTCATATTCTATTACTCTAGTAGACTCATTGCCTAATCATGACTACGTCCACGGCCAACACCACATCGGCACCCTCTACCACCACCACGCCCTCGGCCTCTATGAGCCAGAGTAGGGTCATAAGGCAAGTTGAAAGCCTCATCAGAGACAAACCTCCTACGTGCCATCCTTTTTCTCAATGGCATCATTTCCTAAAATAAAATAAAGTTCACACTGATGATGATTTTAATTAGGCTCTAATCAATAGACACACTCAATATATAGACCACTAAACAAGACTCCAAGACTTGGATTTGACAACAATAGCCTCTTGCATGTAAGGTGCGCTGGCCAATTATGCAATTACATATAAGATTCTACTACTCCACAATCCTAAGGCCACAAGGACCTAGACCTAAACTAGGCTCTGATACCAATTTTGTTACGAACCAAATCTCGAGCCATGACCAGCGCCTAGATCAAGCCAAGCAAGATTGACCCAACCTAATAAGCCTAGCAACTCATTCAATGTTCATACTTTTATATAACATACATATAAATGATTAGAGGTTACCAAAAATTCGGTAACACCTCCCCTAAAAGTTAGACATCCCAACAATGTAAATCCAACACAATCCAGTACATTTCATTTAAAAAATTCACTAATATCTTATACCTCTAAATTCTTACCATAATATAGCATGCACATGAGTTTTTTTTTTTTTCAAAACAAAATCAAATACCATTACAATGGTCATTATATAGTTTACAAAAGAGGCATAACATCCACATGACTCAAAATAATATAGCACGTAGTAGCCTATGTGTTTTGGAGTCCCTACACAAACTAACTGACCAAAATGTCCTACCATTCGTGTCTAGGTGGCACACAGATCCCAAAGCACCTCAATTTTCTTTTTATACCAATCTGAAATATGACAAAGGAAATAGGTAAGCCTACCACTGGCTTAGCAAATGCATAGACAACAAAGCAAGTGGAAGGAAAAAAAAGTTTAGAGTTTTTCGCAATAGGTTACTTGAACAAATAATTGACCAACATATATATATAGACAACAATTAAATTATATTGTAAGCTATCAGCAAAAGCATCATTTAAAAATTAAAGAAAATAAGATGAAATAAGTATCGCAAGAAGGAATTATAATCAACCCTGAATGCCAGCACACAGGACTCAATATTATCGTTAATGCCACTGCACAATGTTACAATGTCACCACCATCACTGAGTGCCATCACATGATGTGCATCTTATGATATATCCAGTATAATTATCACTGAGTTCTGTCATACAATGATTATTCATTATCCTAATTAGGTGTACCTAAACTGTTATCCCCGCTAACAGCTACAGGGTTTTAATCAAATTCCCATCTATGATTTTAAAATGAAATTCATTTAAATAAATTAAATATCAACAAATAAATAAATAAGTAAAAATTAGATCAAATAAAAGAAGTAATTTAGATAAATATAAACAATGAATCAACAAATTTATATGATAAAATTATAAGTAAAAGTCATTCATCATCTCTCCAACATAATAACTATGTGTGTATATATATATATATATATATATAATTTCACACATATATTATGATCCACATAAAGTTTAAAATGTAATATTTGTTTCCTTGGCAACGTGAACAAGATAAATTATAAAATGTGAAGATGGGCTAGCAATACAAAGCATGGAGTAAAAAAAAAATGTCACTTTGCTATCTACACACTCACCTGTGGGGGCCGATCATAGAGGTCCCAAATTCCTAAAATTTGAAGAGATCTCCAATTGAAAAGGTAACCTCAATATCACCTATAATTATATTGAATATAAAAATATCACCTTACTTACTCTATTAGTTTATAATATATTCAGTATAATTAATTTCACCTTCTAACACTTAAATCTATAATTATAGTTTAAATTTTATAATACTATTATAAACCCTAAGTTTTGGATTTCACAAATTAATTGCCATTATCCAATTTAAGCTTTTAAAATTTAGTTTGAGTTTAGAATATATCTTAAGAAACTTAAATGAGCATGTTAAAAATGTCAATTTATACCTTAATGGTTTAAATAAAAAAGCCCCAATTTGAGAAGCTTTCTATAGCCAAAATGAAGAAGCAAGCTGAAATTTATGCTCCATGGCACCATTAACATTAAGAGGAACAAAAATGCGGGCTGAACAAGGGAAAAATGCAAGCCAAAAATAAGAGAAAAATAGAAGGACTTGAAATGGAGCAAAAATGGAGTTTACCTTATATGGTTTCCCCCCTTCAGCACAACGCCGACGGCTCCACAGCGTTTAATGATCAAAACTAGAAGATGGCAGAGGTATTACATGGTGAGGCGTAACAAATGAGCAAGGAAGAGTGGAAAAAAAAAGAGAGAAAAGAAGATGAATGAGGGCTGCGTCTTGAAGCTACAAGAAGAAGAAACCTTTGAGAAAAGAGAAAAAGAAGAATGGGGGGAGGAGGACATACTGCATTAGATAGAGTGATAAGGAAGGGAAATATATTAAAAGGAAAAAAGGAGAAATTACCAAAAACACCCAAGATTTTTTTTTTCCTAGTGTAATTTATTTAACACTCATGGAGAATTATTCTTACATATTTAAATTTGAAAATAAGGATCCTGCAATTATTTAGAATTTTCATGTTGACCTATTTAAAATTTTGGAATATAAAAATATTTCAATAGATATAAAATAGATGTCAAAATAACTCTTTAAAATAATTTTAAAACTCTAAAATTATCCTTAAAATTATCTAAATATTATATTTATCTTAAAAATAATTTTGTCTAAGTTAATTATTTATTTTACTATTTTTATTTTAATTTAGGTTATTATAGAGAATCTTGAGATTCCCAAGTTACTTTGACTTTTGAGAAAGTTCCATTGAGGATAGCACATATCAACAACTCTTCCAAACATTGAGGTGCCATTTTTCTCTTGTGAAGTGTATGATTGACTGATAATATTTTATATTAAACGAGTACCATAATAAAAATGTAAAAGTATTATTTTAAATATATATATATATATATATATATATATATATATATATATATATATATATATATATATATATATATATATATATATATATATATATATATATATAAATTAATGAAAATTGAAAACTCATTAAAAAAATATTTAAAAAATGATGTGAATTTCTTGATTTACTTCTTATACTAACATGCTAGCTGAATGTATAAGAATTTCTGGAATCTATGAGATGTGTTTCTAACATTATAATCAAGGATTATTCATTACTTTTTGGCTTGACAATTAAGCATTATTCTAACGTAAGCCACTATCTTATCCCCACTATGTGTGAACCAAATCGTTGGGGAAGAGAAAATATTGCATTAAAAATAAAGGACCAATTACTTTTGTTCCCTCATTTTGTCCTTTTCTTAATTTATTATTTGAGGTTTACTTTTTAAAGACCAAGTTTATCGACTAACTGTATCATCATCTCCTTTGTTTAAGTGCTTCAATACTTCTCTATAACACAAAGGTTATTATAAACAGAGTATAAATATTTTTAAAAGAATGAAATAGAATTTTATGATTTAAAATTGTGTTTAATACGACATCTAAAAGAGTAAGAATACATTTTTATTTGAATATTTAGTAGAGTGAAAATATTATATGAATGAAAATTAAATATGAATAAATGACTAAAATGTCTTTGACTCCAAAAATATTAAAAAAAATAAATTTTGTTAATTAAAGTAAAACAAAAATAAAACATTATTACATCATTTCTTCTGTCATTTGGGGCAAAATTGTCTTTTGCCTAGCGTTTCTTCGTTAAACAGTGATTTTCCAAAAACAATTTGATGAAAAGCACAGCCTAGCACATAATGAGCGGAAGAATTTATCTAAGAAAGCTTTTTAATTTTTTTTTCCATATACCCTTTTCAGTTCCCTTTTCCACCCTTTCATACGTATCAAGCAAGGTGTAAGATTCCATGTAATACATAGTAGTTTAATTTTAAAGTTTATGTTAGGTTTTCATACGTAATTCATTCAAAAAAAGAATAAAAACATCAACACTATATTGAAGGCTTTTTGACATGCTTCCTATATTGGCAAAAACAAAATACTTAAACGTTCAATCGCCAAAATTGATTCCTAATATGCCTAAATATTTTTCTTAATTTTTTTTAATAAGAATGTGGAGGAGCATCCTCCATATTTCACGTAATAATTTTTCTTTTAAAAAAAATTCCTGAACGTAGAGCAAGATGATTTTTTTTTAACAGCACCTGCTTTTCTTTTCCTCAATATTATATATCATTTAATTTTTAAATATTGTAATATAATTAATAATAATAAATTTATAAATTATAATTATCTTAATAAATTTATTCTTCTAATTATAATTTAATTCTCTCTAACTTATCTATATAAAAAAAATATGTTTTTAGTTCTATTAAGAATCTTATAAAAAAATTCAACTTATAAGGTTTTTTTAAATAAGATTCTTAATAAGATTTAAAAAACCTTTTATGCAAATAATTTCATTGATATTATCTCAAAAAATCATAAAGAACAGTATAATTTTCCTAAAATGTAATAGCACTACTTCTTTGCACATATCTTGCTCATAAACTCTTTTGATTCTATAATCAAGGATTTGTTTTGAAAAAAATTTTATGTAATTTTTAAATTTTTGTTATTAGTTTTTCAAATAAAATAATAATTTTTATAATTCACTGTTATATAATTAAATTATTTTTAAAAAAATTATTTACATGTTCTTCCTTGATTAAATTTATAAGACTTCAGATTATATAAAACAAAACAATTATGAGAAATTACATCTTTGACTTCCGATTATATAAGATAAAAAAAATTTATAAGTTGAGATAATTTTTTTTGTATAAGACTCTTAATAAGACTAAAAATTTTTTTGTGCAAATAAATTAAAAAGAATCAAATTATAATTAAAAATATAATTTTATCAATAAAACTATTATTTATAAATTTAATTTATTAATTATATTCTAATATTTTAAAAATTAAATAATATATATTATATATGTTTTATATAATATATTTATTATATATATATATATATATATATATATATTTACCTTCCCACCCCCCTCTCTTTTTCTCTTCTTTTTACTCAAAAAACCCCCAATCACTCGGCCTCCCACTCCATCCCCGCTGCCCCTGATACTGAAGTCTTATTTTACTCGAATGCATAGTAGGATGCTTCATGTTCAGAATTTTTTTAAAATAGAAATTTGTTACGTGTAATTCTTAAGCATATCAAGAATAAGTTTTGGTGTTTGAGCATTCAATATTTTGTTTTTGCCAATGTAGGAAGCATGTCTGAAAAACCTTTTTTTTTTTTCCAAGTTTTGACTATTCAAAATTTTTAAATATGCTAAAACTCTATTTCCATTTTACCTAATCATATCTATTGAATATCAAACAATTTTAAATTACGAAAACAATATAATTGCATTGAACTTTAAAATTGCTTTCTTATTGTAATTTATAATTAAAAAAATTAAAAGGGTGACTGACAACTTTATTTAATATATCCTCAGTGTACAACAGTAACTTGAGGTTGTTAGTTAAAAACCTAAAGTAAAAAAATGATTTAATAAATTAACAAATGGAAAGTAAAGAGATGGAGTAGAGAAAGAAAGTTTTCATGCCGCATATAATGGAAATTTCTTGCATACACATAAAATTCTTATTGATATTTGAAGCCATGTTTGTTTTAGAGATCATAAATATGAGATATAGGCATATATGCACACTTCTTGCAGGGACAAAGGTTCAATACTGGTAGATGATGTGGTGATTGAGCACAATGATGAAATTTACGAAAACGAAATAATAGCCTTATTAGCTGAGGTCAAGCGAGACATTAACTCTTATCTAGCAAAGCTTGAGTTTTCTCCTTCAAGATCCATGGCAGATCTCATATTATTCAACAAAGAAAACAAAAAACTTGTTAAGTGTACTACAATTCTAATTCAGTGTTCATTATCCAACTTAACAAGCTCTTAAATGAAGCTTTATCATTAATTAGTATTATTTTTAATATGCCTTCTGTAATAATAATAATAATAACAATAATAATAATAAAATAAATGATTCTAGGCTATTAAAATAAAGACTAATTAAATATTTTTAAATTAATTTTAGAGTTTATATATTTTTTTAAATATCTTAAAAACCATATTGAAGTGCATAAAAACCTCCTAAGACAAAAGAACAATTTTAACTTAGGACAATAGTACAATTTGAGCTAAAAAATAAAATAATCCTCCACTAATTCTCTCTTTTCAATTCCTTCATCTTTTCCTTTCTTGATGTCGTGCTTCCCACTGCATGAAGTTCATTTTTTTTCTTTCTTCTTCTTTCATTTCCATATCCTACGAAGTTTATGCGTTTTTGTTTAGCCTCTCTTTGCATCAACTTCTCAACGAGATTTCACCATCTTCCTCCATATTAGTGATTTGATTCTCCTTTTTTTTAGTGGAATTTCGTGGTTGAAGGTTAGTGAGCCATTAATATTTACATACCTTTTATTTTATCTGTTTCTTCCTCTATTTAGTGGTGATTTTTGGAGGTTTTGTAATAGTTATTTCTCACCTAGCTTCTTTGCTTTCTCTCCTTTAATCTCCCCTCTTCTTCCATTATTATTGAAGTGTGATTTCTTGAACAGTTCTTTCCTTCTTCCTAGTGCCATGGGTGTGCTCCAAAACTTGGGATTTCTTGAATTGCAACCTTAAAGTGTGAATTAACACTTCCAATTTCATCTTTGAAGTTTCAAGAGGTAAGTTTTAAATTTAATTTAAGTTATGGAAGCTTAGTTTGAAAAACTCTAAATTTAGGGTTAGTATTTAGGATAAAAAAGTATATGAAAATTTAGGAATTTATATTTTAGGGAGTATATTAGGTTATATAAATAATTATGGATGTTATTAGAGTTGTCAACATAATTAATTTATATTGGTTATAATTTTAGGTGATACCGGAGAAACTCATTCAATTGAAACTCAGCATTAAATAATAAGAAATAAGGACTTATACTATTAGTCCCAATTGGTGAGTTTGTAAATAATGAAGTGGCATATCAATTTTCTTCCATTTTATATTTCTATAGTAAAAATTTTAATTGTGTGATTTATGTGCTCTATTCCTCAGAGAAACAAATCGATGTTTTCAAAATAGGTATATATATATATATTCATATGATAATTTCATAAATTTATTAAAGCAAATTGATAATTGAAATGTGACGTGATATATCCTTGTGAAATGCAAAAGAATTAGTTGGATGGAAAGAAAATAGTGGTGTGTATATATTTATTTATGAGGGGAGTATTTTATGTTGTTTTATGGTTTCATATGTTACAGAGATTATATTGAAAGTTAACTTGCCTTATTCAATTATTTATTTACTTCTTTAATTTCTTATTTATTTTTTATAGCTAAATGTCATTTTAAGGAATTTTATTTTAATTATTTTATTTTATATAATAGATGGAAATCTAGTTAGAATCCCATAGGCGTTAGTGGAGGTAACAGCCTAAGTACACCTAAAATAAGTTGTGAATTGTAATAGCACTGCGATATGATATATCCAGTGCTGCAATTTGAGATACTAGATGTATACTGTGAAAGTAATAAGATGGGATGGATTCAAAGAAATGCCATGATATATGATACTGTGAATTGATGATTTGGTTCCTTTCTATGATACCCATTTCTATAATATTTTTTATATATTTAGGAAATATGAATTTTATCTAAAAGTTTATTTATTTAATTATTAAGTAATTGTTTTTCATTTCAACTAAAATTTTTATTGCTTAAATTATTCAATAATCATTTATTTCTACAAGCTCTGGCGTGCACTTGTTTCTCCCTCTACGCGCTTTATTATTTATGCACTCATTAAGCTAGTAGTAGGCTTATCTCCTTTCTTTCATTATTTTACAAACTAGCAAGTAAAGAAATAAAGTGATCTAGAAGCTCGTGTGCTACCAAACCTTAGAGTAGGTAATTAATTTTGTGAAATTGTATCAGACTCCATGATATGGTGACACTTAGGTGTAGAGAAAGTATTTTGGAATTAGTGTATGTTATATGGTCACTTAGAATGTGTAAACATTATTTATATTTCCTTAGCTGAGCATTTTGGTTGTATGTAATCTGTTATTGCTAGTGCTGGTACTGGTTTGATTTATTTTACAGGTTGAGATATTCAATTTTTAAGAGAGATACTGCCGAATTTTCAATAATTCCCTAGTGACGTAATGAAATGAATACTTAATTTTTCAAAACTTGTGGGTTGTATGGGTTAGCTTAAATATATAATATAATAGTTGACTATAGATTTTTAAGGCTTGCTAAACTAATCCAATCACCAAATTAGTTTAGCCTATGCATCGGTTGTAGCTCAAAAATTGGGTCGTGACACCTTATATGAAAGCACAATTTGAACTAGAAGTATATATATATATATATATATATATGTGTGTGTGTGTGTGTGTGTGTGTGTGTGTGTGTGTGTGTGTGTGTGTGTGTGTTGTCTTATTAAGGGTGAATACCAAGCTTGTAAGCCTAATGTGCCTAGCCAAATTGGGTCAGTTTGAGTTGAAAAAAAAAAAAGATAAAATTGGGCTAGCCCAAACATTAAACTAGGTCAACCCTATGAGCCATATTGGCCCTACCTGACCAAATGCTTAAATTAAAAAAAAAATCTTTGTATAAAAATTTTAATTTTTTTAAAGGTAAATTATAATTTTATAAGGGTTTATATCCAAAAAAAAAATTTGGATCATTTTATAGTTTTTACAAAAAAATAAAAAATAAATAAAAACTAAGCAACCTCATTCGATTTGTTGAATTGGGTCCAAGCCAAGCAATGGGCTTCATTTTTTAAACCCATGTAAAATTGGGTCCAACACCAGGCTGGCCAAAACCTAACCTAACCCAACCTACGTGCATCCCTAATATATATATATATATATATATATATATACAAACACTCTATTTTATGCTTAAACTAAGCATAAATTCTTTACCAATGAGTCCTCTAAGAGATTGATCGCATATATTGTTAAAATGTTAGCTTTTGGGTGGGCTTTAAACTCTGGTGAGTTCTGGACCTTTTCGGGCACTAAATAGCCGTTTCCTAGGTCCTCCCTTTCGCTTTGGTCAATTTTTAGTAAAATCACCAATGGGTAGAAAATAAAAATCTCAAAAGACTAGCAACTTTGTTAGGTGCCCTTAAGGCTTAATTTAGTATTGTTTTAAATCTTAACGGTTGTTTAATGTGAGATGAAACTGTTTCAATTCAAAAATTTAAATTTCTAAGTAAAGATTCACAAACAGTTTTTATTATAATCTACAACAAGTTTGTTTTGTTTTTGGCAGGAGAGGATTGAGGAATATCCACAAGATATGTTTGTCATAGCCAACCTAACAAATGGCATCAATGAGACAGTTCAAGAAGCCCTATCAAAGCTAGAAAGCTTTTCCAACAATGGGTTTGAGAAGTTGATGAAAGAGAAGAAGCTTGCTGCTTTGATGTATGTAGGACAGAAATATGTTCCTTTTCTGGGAGTTGGAGGGTACCCCGCAATCACTGTTCCTGTAGGATATACCGATGAGAACATGCCCTTAGGCATTGCCTTTGGAGGACTCAAGTACACAGAACCCAAACTTATAGAGATTGCATATGCCTTTGAGCAGGCTACCAAGAGGAGAAGGCCTCCTCCCCTTGATGATTTGCAGTTCATTAAAATGGAAACAGAAAGGTACACAGCTAAAACTTCTTGAACAAATTGAAACAAAGGTAAATAGGTATTTCACAGATGTGTAAACCTAGGGCAAAATATGGTCAAGGGAAATCATTAAATACCATCTTTAAGAAGAAAATGAAAAAGGAAGGAGTGAAATTTTGCATCTCAATTCAGAGATGAAAATAAGTATTTATAAAAAAAATAATAACAAGAAGAAGTATGTGAACATTTATTAACGTGTCTGTGAGCACACATTTATTGTAAATTTAGACTTGTTTAAATGTCTAGTTAGGTGGATAGAAATTGGAGTAATGATTATTATGTTGTGACATAATTTGAATATGTTAAATGAGGGGACCTTCTTTTGTTGTTGTTTTATTTCAATTATGATAATGAAATTGGAGAAGCACAGGGTGCCCCGGCTGGTAAAGCAAGATTGCTGTGTTTAAGCATCTGGATAGGCGCTTGTCACTGTCATGGTTATGTGTTCTTGTGTAGGTATGATATATCTAGATATTTTAGCCACAAGATGCTTCTCACATTGAAAGTTTTTTAATACACGATAATTATACCTGATCATTTTTTTAATTGATCCATTTAAAATTCCACACGACTTTAGATTTCAAAAAGTTAATATAAAAAAATTTATTGAATTTCAATCTTGAATATGTCAAACCCGCATGGTCTAACTCTAATATATACTAGGATCCATTTAATTGCACAAAAAATAAAAAAAAAAAAAAAAAAACAGATGGACCTCTATATATGTGTGTACATATATATATATATATATATATATATATATATATATATATATATATATATATATATATATATATATATATATATATATATATATATATAAAAGTTGATATATTGTGTAATATCTGCACCAGAAGAAAAAGTCTAAATTTTTCATTGATTTTTGTTAAGTTAAAGGTACAAATTAAGTAATAAATCAAACTGAAACAAGTAATTATTAAGAGATAAGGATAATTATGGGTAAAGTACTATATCCATATCTACCGAGTAAAACTTAAACTGACTGGGGTAAGGTAGTTAAATTCGTAGACTTGGAACGAGATCCATATATCCAAACAAATTTAAAAATTTAAAAGTTATTTTAAAATTTAAACTCATTTACATAAAATTTGTTAATATAAAATCACAGCGAAAAGTCAAATGTTTCAAGTATTAATATAATTTGAAACCAACATAATTTGGATGATTTTTTTTCAACTTTTTAAATATATATATATATATGAATATATATATATGAGAGTGTGTTTATACACTATAGGTTTGGGGCTAGTGAGTATCATATTGCTCTAATTTGAACCATTAAAAATATTTATTAAAATCTTTATACTCACAAGCAAGTAAATAAGTTTTATAAATTTTCATAAAATCTAAGTATTTTACCTATCCTCTGACAAGAGATTGCAAAAAGTTGAATGTATTGCTTTAGGAGCTGTTTAATGGTGACAGCACTTGGAAAATATGGGGCCAGAATGAAATTAAAAATTCAAGAAGCTCTATAAAAGAATACCACAACAAATTCTGTTCCTTTTATGTGGCCAAAAGGAAAAATTATGTTCCTTTTTCATTTTTTTTAAAATATTCGTCCCTTCAACTATTGCCTTTTCTTAGGTGACATTTCAATTTCTCTATATCCTCAACATATTTAGTATATCAATTTATTAAGGCATATAATGGGAAAAAGAACAATTCAATTAAGTTTCATTCCATGCAATATTTCTTTCTCCCCCCACCCCCCTCTTTTACTCTTGTTCTTTTTTTTCCCCCCTTTTTCCCTTTAATTTTCACGTAATAAAGCAAATAGTCAATAAAGGAAGGGAGAATAATGGCTCCAAAAAAGAAAGAGAAATGGTGGAGACCTTACATGACATAGGCTATTAGGCTGGACCCAACTTTCTTTTCTTAAAAGCAAGCTTCTGTCACTATATATGATAAATTTCAACATCTAATTTATTTATATTTATTTTGAAATTTTTTTCCCAACAATTTCACAATAAAGTTTTCTAAATAAATTATCATAATAGTCCAAAAGGTATCCCTTTAATACGTACAAAAAATATATCGATCCTCCCATTAACTTTGTTAACTAAATCTTCACATACTTGCTTGTGACTCAACATATGACCAATTGAAATGTTAGCAAATAACTTAACAATTGATTTGACACTTTTGCCCCAAAGCAAAAGAAAATCTTAGTATCATTGAACCATTTCACTATCCTTTCAAAGCTGGCTTGTAAGGAACTCAATCCGATCCTTTGTAGTTTTTTTTTTTTTTTGGGTGAAATTGGCCCCATACAATTGGAAAGAAATATGTTAGAATATTTTTTAATTTAATTAATATTAAAATATTTTAAATAAAAATAAATTAAAATATCCCATATTCTATGTTTTTAATTTTAAATTTTAAAATATTCTAATTAGTGATTTTTAATTTTAGATTGTTGGTTTTTTTGTCCAATAAGGCTGTCAGTGGTATGTTAGTGGGATATTTAGTAAATATACACATTAAATAAACTAATACTCTTTTGATGGAAGAATGCATTAGTTTTTATCAACTAATACCTAAGAGAATTTTTTATGATGAAATCTTCCTGGAGAGAGAAAAACAATCAATAAGATTTCAGAGCTTATTAGAAAATTGCCTTTACTCAACAAGTCTTCTTCTTTGCCCTTCTTCTATGGATTTGATTTCAGGTGCTAGATTGGATTTGTTGACTTGGGTTTTCTACAAAATTTTTTTTGAAGAATCGGCTAAAGGTATTTATGCCTTTGAAAGTGCTTCTGCTTAAATTTTTCAATATAACAGATTGCATGATTCTCAAGTTGTATGGATTGATAAATTTCTTTACTCAAGAATATGCCTAATTTTGTAATTTCCATGAAATTATATTGTTATTTGTGTGAGTATATTGCATGATTTGACTTACATGAGATATCAAAAAGCTTTACTGATTAACTTTGCTTGCTCTATGAGAATTAGTATGAACCTTAATTTTTTATAGAAGAAGAAAAATTGGGATTTTCTCATGAAATTGCAATTAATTGATTTCAATTTTTTTAATTGCATATAACGGTTTGTGAATGTTATAATTAGCCGAATAATGCATACATGAGATTGCAAGTTGTGGGATTTCTTGTTGTTGAAACGTAAAAATTGAAAAAAAAAAAAAAAAAAAACCTTGGTTACTATGTAAATTTCTTTGTGGATTTTTTCTACATGATTTTGTGTTTTTGATGTTTGGAAAAAAAATCGCCATAAAATTCTGAGCATTTTCGTTTATGAACACGCAAAACGAATCAAGAAAACGCAAGAAATCATCGAATTTTTATATGGGTCCAAAACCAAGTGGGGCAGGCTAGGTTTAGGGGCAACCCAGTTAGAGGTCAAGGACAACCTCCAAGACAAGTCGTGAGTTCTGTCCCTAGTCCAAAATGACACATCATTTTAAGAATCTTGGATGTGCGTTTTGGACTTTCATTTATGAAGCTATTGGGCTAGGCTGTGTGCATATTTTTGAGTTAATTTCTTTTGGGCTTCTATCATTTTTTATTAGGACAAAAAAATGAAACAACGATGGGCCATTAAATGAAGTAGGCCTTGGGACATTATTTGGGTCTTTTTGGTGGAAAATGTCTTTTGCGTGAAAACGTGTCTTGAGTCTTTTAAGGCCAATTTTTGAACCTTTTTGGCCATTTTGCGATTTTGTAAAAACTAGTTTAGTGCTATTTAATTTTTCTAAAGTATAAAAAAAAAATTATCTTGTACTATTTAATTTTTTATAAAATATAAAAAATTATTTTAGGCAACTTTTTACCATGTTTATGGAGTAATTCTAAAGAGAGACTTTTTAATTAATAAATCATATATAATTTAGTTGATTAATTAATTAATTAGTGCATATATATATGTTTAAATACACATAATGAACTTAAAAATTTTATGATTTGCATATATAATTAACAAGTAAATACAACATTCTTTATAACTGTGTACATGCATGCTTAATATGTTTTATATATACAAAGAAGTCATATATGAATTTAAAAATATCAAATCTAATTAAGTATACAGCTATCATATATCATAACCATAATTATAACTACATGCCTAGGATGAAACAGAAATTGTTTTATATTTTTCACGTAGCTTGTGTGTATCAGAGAATATGAATGTATACTAATTTTATCATAAATAATACATAAATATGTGCTATGTTAATGTTTTTGTCCACAGAAAAATTTTAGTGATGTAATATTTTATATTTACTATACTTTGTATTGATGAGCGTAAATTTATGAAATATGACAATTGACTGTTTCATAATGTTTTAATAAGTGTTAATATTTGTAATTATTTTGTAGCCTTTTCTACATCTCTTTTATTAATTGATAAAAACAAGAAGGTAATTTTTTATTGAAGTAATTATAAGGCCTGATAGATCTTTACTTGAGGGTGATGATTAACATTATTGTTGAGAATCGAGGTCCTTATTTCAATCTGCGTTCTGCTACTAGTCGTAGTTATTAGGAAGATAATTGCAATAACGTAATTGAAACAAGTCTCTCCCCAGTTATGACGTCTTCAAAATATCCAAGTCTCTTACCACTACCAAATATCGGCCTTATTGGACAATATTAATCTCATATGGAGGAAATTTTGAAATAAATTTATTCTACTGAGTCCATTTTGTCTATACAACTTTGATTTGGTTTTCATTTAAGTCCCTTTTTATTTTCTCAATTCTAGTTTTATTTTGCAATTTTATAAGGTGATTTTAATCTGATATTGAAATTTGAAGAATTTGACCTCTGATGACGAAAAATTTAAGCTTCCTACTTGAGTCTTAGGTTATGAGTTTATGAATTGCCTTGGGCTTACATTCTATCTTGGGTTGTTCTTCGATGTTTAGGCCTCTGATTACATCCCAGACTAGGAGCAGAAGTCTAAGGGGGCATTTTGAATACTTTTGCAATTAATGTACTCAAGTTAATTAGAGTAAATTTTAGTGAAATACAAGTATATTTTATCTTTTAACACATCCCTATCATTAAAAAGAAAAAATCTTAAGATATATGTTCTATTGACGTAAAGTATGTTTTATACGACGTTGAACTTTATATACAGAAGTTATATATAATTAGGGTATAATAGAATTAAAATGTATTTTTCATTTTTCTTAACAAAAGTTTAGTAGAACTTTACAAAATTATAGGCAATTAGTAAAGGAGGAGATACAGAAATAAGTATTGAAGTAAGTACTTTCATCAATCAAAACTAAATAAAAATGGTGATAAATCATCATATTAAATATATAAATCACATAAAAACAGAAAAAAATTAGCAATAATTGTAAAAGTTCCTCAGACCGGGGCTTCAAACCCTTTTTCAATTTTGTTCAAGGACGGGGGAACATCATGCCAAACTACGTGTTGTTTTGCAAGCTGCTGAAAACGCAAAGACAAACCTAAAACAATGTGTCCAGGCAACTAAAATGACTTCCTCCACCGACCTGGTTTTGATCTGTTTTAGACCTACAAGCATGATGACTCGATGGCTTCTTGTGTTTCAAAGCTCTATTATTTTTACGTTCCAGCGTCCAAAATTGATCAGATTTTCACAAGGATGTGTTTTTTTAGCATCAGAATGGACAAAAAAAGCTCAGATAATTACCAACATATAATGGGAGTAACGAAGATTTGCATGGCTTTCAAAAACATGCTAGGCAGAGGCTCTTTCAAGCTTTGATAACACATGTAAGGCAAATAAGCAATAATGAATTTCCATACAAAATTTTTGTCAGCTCTAAATGTTTAAATATTTAATATTCAGACGAACATAAAAACTACACGCATTACATCTTGTTTCATGCTTGAGAATTTGATATAGCTTGTAAGCAGAAGGATAAATATTTGTACGTACATTTAGTCATAGCAAAATGAGAGTGAATTGTAAGCAAGTAGTGTCAGAAAGACCAACAGCCACTGTTATCCCTGTGGCTACCATCTTTCGTTTTGGCTTTCTTTGTTGCATAGTCTTTGATCTCATGGATACCATTAATACTCTGAAGGATTAGGTATTATATTCTTTAATTATTTATTTATTTCTCTTAATTTGTGACAAGCTATATTTTTAAATTATTTGTTTCTGGATCTATTCCTAATTAATTGCTATTTATTCAAGCCTTTTGCTTTACATATGAATGAATGTGAGTTTATAGTTTGCATCATAGCAAAATATAATCTCCTACCCAGTAAGTAGGCTAGTTTTCATACAAAATTCAAAGAGAAAATTACAATAAAAGACCTTAAAATAAAAGTATTTATATTAAAAGATTTTAAATTTTAAAATTCTTTTAAAAGGCTCAAAAACAAACATTTAAATTGTGTAAAAAGATTATAGTTTAAGAATTAAAGTTAAAATTTTTTGTTTTTGGATTTTTTAGAATAATTTCAAATTTTAAGACCTTTCAGTATAAATATTTTTAGAAAAAATTACATCCAAGAATCCAAATATGGTAAAATTTACAATAAATAATCTTAAAAATTGAAATTATTTTTGAGGATCACAATTACCATATGATTTTAGGAGATTTATTATTAATTTAAAGGGATCTACTGTTGTGTGCAAAAAAGTTTAATTTTTTTTTATATCTAATAATAAATTCTCTAAAATCAGTGATAAATCCCTTTAAAAGCTTATGGTAATTGTAATCCTTAAGATTAATTTTAATTTTTAAAATTTTTTATTGTAAATTTTATAGTATTTGGGTCTTTGATTATAATTTTATCAAATTTAAATTTTTACAAGGTTTTGCAAAATTCAAAATAAACTACAATTTTGAGATGTTTTTAGATACTCTTAGAATGCCATATCATGTATACCTTCTTTAATTAAAAAAAAAAAACTAAATCAAATAATGACCATGTAGAAAATTTGACTTAAAACTTCTTACTTACTAATTGCTCTTCTTTAAACTAGATTTAGTAACTTTCAAATATCTTTATTTCTTCTTAAACAAACAATGACATTGGTTGTTATCATCTTTATATTTATAAAGAGTGGTATTCCCAAGCTGTGAACAATGTGGCTTATCTTAGGTTTTGTGCATACATTCAAATTTTTTTTTTTATATTGCACAGACTTTCATGCTGGCCCTTTCTAGTTTTATTCAACTTTTAATTTGGTCTCTAATTTAAAAATTTGTAATTAGTTTCTCATAATTTATTATTAAATTTTAAATTTAATTTACAAATTTTTTAATTTAGTCTATATTGTTAAAATTTTGTTAACTTTTATTGATCTAACTAATTATATATTATCTTAATGCTCTAAATATGTGTGATTTATACTAATAAAAGTAATAAAAATATAAATAACAAAGTAATATTGACTCGCAAAATATTGACCAAAATCTAAAGATAAGGATTAAGTTAAAAATTATTTAAATTATAAAGATTTAATTATAAATTTTTAAATTATAAGAATTAAATTAAAAATTAAGTAAAACTATAATGATCAAAAATATAATTTTCTTTTTAAATTTTATATTAATCTTTATATTGTTTGATTAATTACATATGATATTTTTCTTCATTTTAAAAATATCATCCAAATTTTTTTTAATATTCATATATATTATAAAAATTCTTTTATTATATTTTCTATTTGTTAATGAAGTTAACTTTATGCGTAAAGTTTTGTTTTTCAAAAATTAAATCACTTAGTCATTTGTACTGAATAAAATTATGGTCTTATATTAGGGATTAATATTACACAATTTTATTTTATTTTGTAATGATTTTAATTTATTTTTTAATTATTCATAAACATACTAGCTACCGCTTACTTTCTTAAAAGTTGATATTTTTTATAAAGATTACTTTTTAAAATCTAAAACGTATGGTTACATTGTTCCTTTAAAAAAAAAAGTTAATTTTATCTGCTATAACTAAATGGAAAAAAAATTTCCTACTTGGATAATACCGTGCTATCCCAATGAAAATATGTAAAATTTCAAAAAATAAAAATAAAAAGAAGGTGGCCCCCCTAATTGGGGGTTCATAGCGGAAGATGTGCTACCTGCGTAAACAGTGTTTAAGGAAATCCACTTTGACACTAGCAAAAAATAATTTACTCATAAGTATAAAACAATTTTTAAAAGAAATAAAAACTCAAAAGCACAGTGATGTATATTATATATGCTACTTGTTTATTTATTTTTATATTATTACCCTCTAACTTATGCATATAAACGTAATACACAATAAAAATTTTTCCCCGTCTCTTACCAATTGATTTGGAAATAAATTACGGAATAAGCAGAATCTCATGAAAGAAGAGTTGAAAAATATAAAAGTGAAAAGTTATAATGTTTATTGTTTGCTGTAAAATCTTTTAATAAAAATGTAACATGCATAAAATATTTTGAACAACCCGATAATGTAATACTAATAAATTGAATATATATATATACATATACTTGTCATATTTTTATTGAAAAACATGATTAAAAAAATATAAAAATTGCACCTTTTTTTTTTGTAAAGAACATGATAAAAAACATAAAAACCATATAGCATTAAAGGTTTTTTATAAGGATTTTTTCCAAAAGAGTAATTTCATTTTATTCCTACATTAAAGTATAATTATAAAATTGTTATATAAATCTAAAAACAACTTGTAAATTTTGACCTAAAATAAAAATATTGAAGCCCAGTTAAAACCAACAACAAAAGATCAATGATTTTGATTGATGAGAATGTCTGGACTTTTAAAAAGTTCCCTTTTAGTTTTAAAAAATAATTAAAATTTAACATTTTTATTTTAGTTCAAAATTTAAAAAATTATTTTGTGATGTTTCAAGGTTCATACACTAACTTTGTAACTAAGCCTTAGTTTATGAATAAAATATATGCCTTTTTTAAAAAAATTTAAATCTTCCTAATTTATTTCATAATTATTATTTTAACCATAATATAATATCTATTTTTTAAAGTTTATTTAGTTGGAAGAAAATTTGTAAATATATTCTATTCTTTTTTGCCAATTATTATTTTAACCATGTAAATTTACCAGAGATGAAAATAATTTATTTGATTTTATGGATGACTGGTTAATATATTATATATTTTTATACTTTATTTAGTTGGAGGAAACTCTTCAAATAAATTCTGTGTTTCAAAAAATAAGAAATTTTGTTAATACTATTTTATTTCCTTTTATCAAATTATGGTTTTCTTTTAAAATTAAACTTATATATAATTTTTTAATATTTTTCTTATTAAACTTTTTGTTAAAATTATAACATGTGTAAAAAGTTCTTTTAAAAACTTTAATCATTCAATACTAATTAGTAAAAATTATACACTTATTTAAAAAATAATATATTTATTATATTATTTTTAAAATATCATAGACTTTTGAAATTTTAATGGAAGAAGCTATAAGTAAAGTGATTTTGATTCTTTTATTGCCAACAAAAGAAAGCTCTCGGATTTGAGGAGAGCACATTGGAGACATTGTTGATACTTATGACCAGTTTAGTATATAAAAAGAATTTTTTAAAAAATGAAAAATGAATATCAAATGAAATAAAAATAAATAAAATATTTTTGATATAACATGAAAAAAAATAGAATGCTTTTGCATCTGTTTATTTAGTAAAAGAAAAAAAATATTATACCAATAAAAAGTAAGATATAAAGAAAGGCTAACTTATCTTAAAAAAAAATTGAAAATCCTACAAAGTGCCCATATTAATGTTTTTTTTCATATTATATTATATATTTGTAATTAATGCAGTATCCTTCCAGACCCTTCTTCATCCATTGTCCCTATTCCTCTTCGTCTGCGTTCCCAAAGGTGAGTTGTTGCTGGTCGGAGTTAGGCGGTTTTCTAATACATTTTGGTGAGTTTTCATTCATTTCTTTACCTTCGTATGATTTTCATTTAGGAACTGTATTTCATGGGATGAAATTCTCTTATTTGTGAAACATTTTTATCACACTTGCTTGTTTTTCTCTGCTTGTATATTATTTAGGAACTATGCGAATTTCAAGCAAATGAGGACTGGCAAAGAAGATAGGACAAACACTTACATATTGTGAAAATGCTGTATGATCAGAAGGGGCAAAATGGACCTTTCATTGATATGGCTCCAGACTCTTATCCCCTTCGCGCACTAGAGGGAAGGAAAATGCAATGGAGGTCCATTTTTTCTTTCCATCAATTTTTCTGGTTGCCAAACGCAACTCAGCTTGGAATCCCTTTCATTTTTCTTTTTGTGTGTTCTACCAAATGGGCCATTAGCATTTTGCTGAAATCTTATCTTATGTGCTACCATCAATGATCTACACACTGGAAATGGAGACTGCCCCAACGAAAGCACCAGAAGAATAGATAAGTGCCTTAAATTTAATTACAATAAGTTATCGTTTTATTATTAATAAAATGTTAGCATTATGTCAACATTATTAATAATGAGATATCGTAAGAAATAAGAAATATAAGTAATGATTGGTTCATCTTAAGGGAATTTATACACTTGATAAAACATAAATTTTAAATAATTCCTAATCAAAGATTATAATTTAAAATGGTTATAATCTAATAAAATTAGCACTAGCTAAATTTTCTCGTTCAGATAAAGATGACCAATTCTTAGGTCATTTGTCTAGGTGACATGAAGATTAATATGTAAGTACTCATAACAAGTATGAGTGCTTTGAAGGACTCCACTAAAGAATAGCTAATGAAACTTTTTACTAATATATCATTAGTTATTCTTAATTAGTAGAGTACAATTCTCTTTTGGTCTGAGTGACCATTGATATCCAATGTATATTATATTTTATATTTTGATACTACAAGATTTTGATTTTATTAATAGGTCAAATTAAAAATAATTATTAAATATAATGTCACATGCATGAAGATATGTAAGTACCTTAGTTAAGGATGTACTACCCTCAACAAAAAAGAGAGGTATTTCATTTGATTAAAATAAGATTAAACAAAGTTTATGGCTATAGCAAGAGAAAGAGAAACTAAAAAACCATCCTTATCTTAGTTATCATCCAAAATTATATATATCATGAATTTAGAGTTTGACATATTATTCATACTTAGACGAGTTCACAAAGAAGTATCATGAAATAGAGGAATGTGAATATACATTAAACATTTACAATAAATGTTAATTGATTTGTAAACAAATTTACATTATATTAAGGGTTATGATATATTATTATCTATTATGCATGATTTATGAGAAGAAAAAAATTACTTGATTATAATTCATGAATTAGAAGAAGTTTTAATTATTAATTAAATTAATTGAATGGTTTAAATATAATTATAAAGAGTTATATTCTCACTAATATAATATAAACTTAAAAGATTACACACAACACAAAGCAAAATAAGAAGGAATAAAGTGCAAAGAAGCTCATTGGTAATTTTTCTAACTCCTGGTAAGAGTAAGTAAGAGTAAGGTTAGCACTCTATATAAAAGGTAATAATTGTAAAAATAAGTTAACACTCTCTACCTATCACAGTCCTTAAACCCTACAAGGAATTTTCTTAAGAAAAAAAGAATTAGATTTTTAGCACCTCTCTTGATTTTGATTTTACCTTGGTGTAAATACATTTAAAAGCAAAACACTTATGTTGCTTTTACAAATCATCAAGACCTTTGTTTTGAGATTCAAAAGAAAATTTAAAGAACCTTTTGGAGTTTAGTGGAATTCAAGAGCTATTATAACATTTCACATAAAAAATATCAAGTTAGGAGACTTAAAAGATAGTGTTTCTTGTGTCGGTGATCTTGGAGTTTGAAGATCTGACCTTGTAAATTAGAGCAAGGTCCAAGTAAGTCTCTTTAATCCTCTATTATAATTCTAATAATAATTTATCAAGAGGTCATAAGTTGAAAAGGTAGACAATTTTAAATTTCTTATTCCTATTCTTTTTCACTAGAACAATTCTAGTTGTTCCTTCTTTTTATTTTCCTTTCGAAAAAAGCTATGCAATCTTTGTCTGTATCTAGACCAGAGAACACAAAATCATCTATCACTTCAAATCCAAATCCAGCTTATCAGTAAGTTTCTTCGACCATTTAACTTCTGGTTTTCAATTTCCATAGATTTGTTCATTTTCTTTTTTCAATTTTTTTTTTTTTATCTTGAAACAAAGCTTATCAGTTTGAGTTTTTTTTATCTGGTTTTCAATTTCCTTGTCAGCTTATCAGTTTGAGTTTGAAACAAAGATTTTAGATCTTGAGGAGTGATAAGGAAGAGTGCATTCAAAGAGATGAGGTCCTAAGTTTGCCGGCAAAGAAGCCCGAGCCTGTTTCCTATGACAGGTTTGAACCTTCTAGTTGGATGCACATTGCTCAAGTACTCGAAATTTCCAAATAGTCCGTAGTTTTCTTTGTTTTTCATATTGATTCATAATCTAGAGATATAGTTCGGAAAATCTATCAGTTGGACATGATTTTGTTTTCGACACCTTCAAATTGTTAAATAAATTGAATGGAGAAAGGCATGCCAAGGATGCCTCTTATGGGGTTTCTAACACTGATGGCATTCTTGATTTTTAGCAGGAAAAATTAATACTTTTAGTTCCTATAATTTACTTTAATTTTCAATGTGGTCCCTATAGTTTTCTTTTCTTCAAATCACTCCCTATAGTTTGCTGCCGTTACATGGTTAGTTCTCATACTTTGTTAAAATTAAACATATACTCCCTGCATCTTCTAGCTGGCATAACGGCGTGAGAAAACAGCTGACGTGCTTGAATTAAGGTGAGCCGGCTGTACACTTAGGCTCCAAGTCAGCTGCCCAAAACGCACAGCAGTAAAGCGACAAATGGAGAAGAAAAACGCAACATAGCAAATCAAGAAAAAAATGATATTCAAACTCTTCGAACATGCAAAGGCTTAGGTCGAAGACGCAGCAAGCCATAACTTGAGAGATTAGATCGAAGATGCAGCAACCCATGACCTTCCCATCTTCATGTAGCTGGCGTTTCAATGGGGGGCAGGGGGTGGTTTTGAAGATGACCTCAAATTGCCAAACCTGGGCAGAGGAGACAGTGTTGGACTCTGTTTTTGATAATAAATTTCTTCCATGCATCCCTCCTGAGCAAAGTATGAGTTAGCAAAATAATAGAATAAAGTCTGTAATGTTGGAAATACACAAATTTCTTGTATTGGGTTGCATCATTTTCCTTCTTCCTCATCCTTTCTATGGTTGATTGGTATGGTTTCTAACACATTACTTACCATGACTAGACATTTTTCAAAAAATGGGAAATCAAGATTAATTTAGAATAAGTTCAGTATCACCCTGTGAAAGCTCTCTCCTGCAATTTGAGTTTTACAGTGAAGATAGTAATGTTGTTGGTATATTTACAATATTGGAGGCAACTCTTATATTTTCTTGGGTGAATAAATACAAGTTCTCATTCATCTAAAATTACAAATAAAAAGAATTATCATAACGATACCGTAACAGAAAATCCCAAGAAGTTGAGCAAATTCTCATTGATGCCAAAAGAATCCAACATTAATATAGAAGGAAACTAAATAATGCTTAAGATGGGTAACATCGTAAAGATGGTTTTAGTTTCTGAATTTGCCAGAGACAGACTGTCCCAATAATTGTCAGATCCATGTAGTTTAGGGCCAATTGAATTGTCTCTGAGTAGGAGATTATTTACAACTATCTTATGATCATAAAATGGGACCTCCTATGACTTTGAATGGAACAACAGAACTCTAATCGGCAAAACTGAGAATTCTACAATGTATAGGGCTTCCGTCCCCTTATATACATGGTGCCTCTGCATATGATATTTACCGAGAACTTGCTTTGGCTATCTTGATTTCTAATATCTTTGAGTCCTAGTTCAACTTGAAAAGCATCGCGTTCAAGCGCTTGAAAGCTAAAGGAACAGCTTTGAGGATGTCATAGAGGAAAGATTTTGTAACAACAAGTCTTGGTGGGTCTGTGTTGTATTCAAGGATATCAGATTGCTCCTCTTCTGTTGGAGCAACTCCAGCAAGATTCTGAATGGTATTTGCATTAAGGCCGTGACCTGTATTAAGGGAATCAAGAATTCCTTCTCATCATACTGCTGGAGACTTCAAAACAATAGCAATGTTTTGTAATTTTCTAGAATCAAGAATGAAGGTTTAGGTTAATGATGCAAAGGCATCCCTGCTTGGACTAGTTGAGTTGTTTTGCCCTTTTAGGGTTCTTTTGCTAGTGGGCACAAATCCAACGAGAGCTTCCATAAGATCTTGATCAACCCTGAAGTATTATACATTCAGAAAAACAAGGAATGATTAGTAAAACTACAATGGAAACAATATCATAATTTACGCGCACTAATTTTATAGAAAATCTATTAAACTAGTATTACCACCTGAAAGAACCATGATCCATCTTATCCTAAACCATAGATTGATCAGCATTAGTATTCACCTTATCCTAATGCAAAGGCTTCCATTTCACCTTACCATGGCCTGCTCCTGACATGCTTTCCCTTGAAGGCTTCCCTATAGCTGGCATATCAATGGGGAGAGGTGTTGGTTTTGAAGATGAATTCAAACTACCACTCTGCCTTTTCCATGCATTGCATTTTGGGAAGATGGGAAGATCGTAGGTTGTTGCGTGTTCAAAGAGTTTGCATATCATTGTTTTTTCTTGATCTGCTGCGTTGCGTCTTGAGCTCAAGCTGCCTGGTGCTTTTTTCTTCATTTGCTATGTTACGACTATGCATTTTGGGCAGCTGACTTGGAGCTTAGGTGTACAGCCAACTCATCTTGCATTAGCCACGTCAGCCGTTTCTCACGCTGTTATGCCAGCTGGAAGATGCAGGGAGAATATGATTAAGTTTGGTAAAATTTAAGGATTAACAATGTAACCGTGGTAAATTATAATGAGTAATTTGAAAAAATGAAAAGTATAAGGATCAAACTGAAAATTGTGATACATTAAAGGGACTAGAGGATTAATTTTTCTATTTTAGTGTAATTAAATATTTAAGTAAATTACACAGATGTCTCAAAGTTTTACTAGATAGATATAATAAAGTTAGAAGTTTAGTAATCATTGGTATAGTTTGCTCATTGTCCCAGTATCCACCATTAAATACATTACAAAACTATCTTTAAAGCCCATCTGTTAGAAACACCTGTTATAATGTCTCATTATTGCCAAGTGCTAAATAGCTCATGATAAAGCAAAAACCCATAGAGCGATTAGGTAATAAAATTTTGCAAATTATCTATTACATGATTGAATCTATCAAATAAAATTGACCCTAAAATTTTAGAGCACATAAACCATATTTACCTATTAATATTATACTTTCCTAAGCTATTACCTATTATTCATGGATAACTACCATATTGCTGCTTGTTCTAAAAGGTCCAAAGAAAATTTTCGAGTACCTTCTGCTCAAGCCTGCTTACTTGCCTATTTAAATGAAGTATATGATGCAGTTTCTATGTCAAAGTAAAGATTGCCTGGACTATACCTAAATGCTTATGTAGTATTTTAAGCATTAGTTCTGTTGACAATAGTGAATTCTTAATAGCCATCATCCTAGTATAATGGCAGAGCGAACAACACAAAGATAGATGGATAGAGTAGAGGAGTTTTAAAAGGAGTTACTTATAATGCTTTTAGGCAATAAGAGAATATATTCGAATGTACAAATATCCATAACTAATAAACCAAATAATAAATACTAAATTATGCACTTAGATAATAAAACTATAAATCTATGAAAGGACCTATTTGAACTATGAAATTCAGATAGTTATGTATTATACACATTACTGGTGTATAAAGACATCAAAATCAAATAATGAAGTAATTTAAACAATGTCATACACATTATTTAATGTGTGCACTTAGATAATTGATGCCAGAATTGGAAGACAAAGGCCTAAATAAAACAAAAAATTCTGCATTCTTTCTCACCTAATCAGCCACTATATTTAGCATGTAGCATATCACCTAGTTTGAATTGTATCAAGGACAAGAAAGCTGATAATGGCATCTAAAGGATGTGCAAACTGTATTCCTTTCAACTGCATCTATAATTAGACATCTTCAAATGGCAAAAACACAGTAAACTTCAACTCTTGGATACCAATCGCTTTCATCAGTTTTGTCACTCGTTCTCAGCCAAACATCATAGCCACTCCTTGTAGACGTGGCTGAGAAAGGAATGTAATTTAATACAATCACTTAATAACAGTATATGGAAAAAGTGGGACCTCAAATTATAATACCTTACTAAATTTAAGACATGAGAACTCTTATAATACCTGTGCTGCGTATTTTGTAGCAGAATTTTTCATCTGGACTTATACATGAGAATATTTGCCGACATGTTGTTTTACATGATCAATTTCCCATATAACAATCCAAGTGAAGAACTGAAAGGCTCAAGTTGCAAATGTAGGAAAGATATGTTAGAGTATAGATAGTTAATAATTAACTAAAGTTAGTTAGTGGCAGCTGTACGTGCAGTTAGATATAACTAAGTCCGATACTCTATAAATACAGTGTAATGCATCTGTCACATAAGAGTGTGGCGGAAAAAAATACAGATTCATTCTCTTCCATTTCTAAATACATTGTAAATTCTAGATGGTATCAGAGCATTGGACGATCATGGAGAATCCAACCACCAATGCGATCGCAACCAACATTGCAGCAGCCACACAAACCAAGTTTAATCCTCAAACATTCTCTAATCCAGTTTCAGTGAAGCTAGATGAATCGAACTACCTGATATGGAAACATCAAGCATTGTCAACGATCAAAGGTTTCAAGTTGCAGAAATTCATCATTAGCAAGAGAGCCATACCAAGAATGTACGAAACTGAAGAAATGAGGCATCGGGTAATCTCAATGAAGATTTCCTGAACTGGGAATGTAATAACCCAAATTAAAATAATAATAATAAATTAAATAATTAAAATAGATAAATTTATTTTTAAGATAAATATAAGATTTAAGTAATCTTAAGATAATTATAAAGCTTTAAAATTATGTTATTTTGAAATCTATTTTATACCTATTGGGACATTTTTATGCCCCATAATTTTAAAATAGATAAATATGGAAAATCTAAATAATTATGGGGTCCTAATTTTCACATTTAGGCATGCAAGAATAATTTTCTATGAGTTAAAAAAAATTACAAAATAACTAAATAAAAACCCTTGGGTGCCTTTTTGCAATTTCTCCTTTTTCCTTTTTATAATATATCTTCCTTCCTTATAACCCCCATCTGACGCAGCAAGCTTTCTCTCCCCCCCCCCCCTTTTCTTCTTTTTCTCCTTCTTCGAAAAGTAGCTCCTCCTTCCCATTAACGCAGCCCCTTTCCCTTCTCCTTCTTCTTCCATTTTCTTTCTTCTCCTTCTTCGTTCTGTGCTTGCTGGCTATTCTTCCCTCTGAGACGCTGCTACCAGCATCTTGCTCCGGTGGTTAAGGACTAAGTGGCTGTGGCTAGTAGGTGGGAGGAAATACATTGTGGTGAGCTCCATTAAAGCTTTGATTTTGTTCTTCTTCTTCTCATATACTTAGGCTTGACTTTAGCTTTTATTTTTGTTCCATTTTCATGCCAACGGTGATTCAAACTTTAATGGCAACTTCCTTTCTCTTTTGGCTGTGGAAGGAGTTCTTAAATTAGGGCTTTTTATTTTATACCACTTAGATATGATTTGGCACTTCTTACATGCTCATTTAAGCTCCTTAAAATATTTTCTAAGGTCAAACTAAATTTTAGAAGTTTAAATTAGACTGTAGAAATTAATTTGTGAAATTTAGAACCTAGGGTTAATAGTAACATTAGAAATTTAAATTATAATTATAGATTTAGGTGTTAGAGGGTGAAATTAATTATATTGAACATATTAGAAGTTAATAG
This sequence comes from Erythrophleum fordii, assembly GCA_032878935.1. Classification (NCBI taxonomy): domain Eukaryota; kingdom Viridiplantae; phylum Streptophyta; class Magnoliopsida; order Fabales; family Fabaceae; genus Erythrophleum; species Erythrophleum fordii. Next base: position 10,840,325 of record JAVQMF010000026.1, read on the forward strand.
AGTAATTTAAGGTGATGTTCTCATGTTCAATATAATTATAGGTGATAGTGAAGCTACTCTTTCAAATTGGAAATCCCTTCAATTTTAGGAAATTGGGCCTTCTACTATTGGCCTCCACAGGTGAGTGTATAGATAGCAAAATAGTAGCCTTTTTTTTTTTACTTTTATATTTATATATATATATATATATTGTTAGCCTAAACTTCTTATTTTATGATTTGTCTTATTTGCGTTGTTGTGGATATAAATCTTATTTATCTATTTATTTATTAATTTTATGTGGATTAAATTATATGTGTGAAGTATATATATATATATATATATATAAATGGTTTTTATGTTGGGAAGGTTTTAAATGACTTTTGATTATAATTTTATTATATAAAATTCATTAATTCATTGTTTTTTTTTATCAAATTATTTTTTTTTATTTGATTTAACTTTATATACTTATTTATCTACTTGTCAATATTTAATTTATATGGATGATTTTATTCTAAAATTATAAATGAGAATCTGATTAAAATCCCGTAGCTGTTAATGGGAGTAACGGCCTCAGTATACCTAATTAGAATAATGGATAATCATTGTGTGGCGGCACTCAATGATAATTATATTGAATATATCGTGATATGTACACCGTGTGGTGGCACTCGGTGATAGTGGTGATATTGTGATACTGCATAGTGGTCTTAGTAGTATTGAATCCTGTGTGGCGGCACTCAGGGTTGATTATAATTCTTGCACGTGATATCCATTATATCTTATTTCCTTTAATTTTAAATTGTGCTTTTGCTGATAACTTGCAATGTAATTTAATTGTTTTATATATATATATATATATATATATATATATATAAACAACAATTAAAGGCAATATAATTTCTTTTATTTGTCTCAATACTTTATTATGAGAAACTCTAAAGCTATCTGCTTTCCCTTATACTTGTTTTGTTATATATGCATTCACTAAGCCAGTGGTAGGCTTACCCCTTTCCTTTATTATATTTCAAATCAGCATAAAGTAGATTAAGGTGCTCTGAGACCTGCGTGCTACCCAGACATAGATGGTATGATACTTCGGTCGATTGAGTCGTGTAGAGACTCCAAGACACATTGGCTACTAAGTACTATATTAATTTGGGTCATAAAGATGTCATTTTTTTTTGTAGATCCTATAATGACCTTTGTAATAGCATTTGATTATATTTTGAAAAACTTATATACTATACTGTATTGTGGCGAGAATTCAAAGATATAAGATACTAGTAAATTTTTAAAATGAAATGTATTGGGCTGTGTTGAATTTGCAGGGTTGGGATGTCCAATTTTTAGGGGAGGTGCTGCCGGATTTTTGGCAACCTCTAATCACTGTAGGTATGCTTATATAAAAGTATGAGCATTGAATGAGTTGCCAGGCTTACTAGGCTAGGCCAATCATACTTGGCTTGGTTTAGGTGCCGGTCATGGCTCGGAGTTTGGGTCGTGATAGGGAGCAGCAAGATCAATTGATGATGTCGTGGCTACTTTCCGCAATGACCGACGGCATGCAAGCAAGAATGGTCGACTACGAATATAGCTACCAAATTTAGGAAGATTTGGAGAAATTCTTCACCTCCCAAACAAGAGCCAAGGTCAAACAGCTAAAGAATCAACTCAAGTGCCTCAAGAAAGGGGGCACACCAATTTTTGATTACCTTCTAAAGGTAAAGAAGATAGTGGACTCGCTGGCAGCAATTGGTGAGCTAATGACAGCAGAGCAACATATTGATGCAATTTTTTAGGGACTACTAATGGAGTATGATCCCTTTATTACTAGGGTGTCCTCAAGAACAGAGGCATACTCAGTTACAGAGATGGAAGCGCTCTAATGTCACAAGAAGAGAGGCTAGAGAAACATAAAGTCACTGAAGCAAGTGCAGTGGCAAATCCACAAGCACTTGTCACACAATTTCAAAATCAAAAAGATAAAAGGCAACCACAGAGAACTCAAGGGTACTCCCAGACATGTGGAGGTTACAATCTGAATCAGAGGATAAGAGGAAGAGGTCGTGGCAGGTTCAATGAAAGGCCACAATGCCAAGTGTGTGGAAAATTCGGACACATAGCATGGGAATGTTATCATAGATATAATCTGAATTTTGTGGGTCCATATAGCACTCAATCCTCCCATTCTCAAAGCTCAAAAGGGCAAAATCAAATGAGAGCCATGTATGCTGCTGCCGTACCTGAATTGCAGGAGGATGACGCCTGGCATCCTGACTCAGGTGCATCCAATCATGTTACTGCTGATTCCAATAATCTTGAAGTCAAGAATGAATATTCTAGTACTGAGCAACTCAAAATTGGTGATGGTAAAGGATTACCTATACATAGCATAGGCCAATCTCGAATTCTTTCAAATCTTACAGATAGAAAACTAATAGTTACACACATGCTGCATGTGCCCAGAATCACTAAGAATTTACTTAGTGTATATCGATTTACAAATGATAATCAAGTATACTTTGAGTTTCATTCTGATAGATGTTTGGTTAAAGATGAAATAACCAATGAGCTTCTTTTGCAGGGGACTACTAAAGAGGGTCTATACATCTTGAATAACATAAACCTCCTGAACCAAAGACCCAAGAATAAAGCCCAACGATTAACCCACCAAGCCTACGCTGCAAAACTACACCATTCCAACAACCAAGCAAATGTTGATTTGTGGCACCAAAGAATTGGTCATTATTCTTTCTCTACTGTACACAAAGTTCTTACACAATGTAATCTCAAGAACAGGAATAAAATTGACTCTCTTTCTTCTTGCACTTCTTGTTGTCTTGGCAAATCTCACAAACTCCCCTTTACAACTTCTCCTTCCCATTACAATAAACCATTACAACTTGTGTATTCTGACATTTGAGGGCCCTCACCCTCAGCTTCCTCTAGTGGTTATCGATACTATGTAAATTTCATTGATGCATACTCAAGATACACATGGGTTTATCCCCTCAGAAGCAAAAGTGAAGTCGCATCTGTATTTCATGGTTTCAAGAATATGGCTGAGTTACAGTTTGATACCAAACTAAAGTCCCTACAGACTGATGGTGGTCTAGAATATAAAGTTCTTGATGCATACTTCAACCAACAAGGCATTATTCATCAAGTGAGTTGTCCATATACTCATGAACAAAATGGAACCGTAGAGCGCAAACACAGACATCTCACTGAAATGGGTCTTACATTATTAGCCCATGCATCTATGCCTATGGAGTATTGGGACGAAGCCTTCATGACAGCATGTTATATCATCAACAGACTTCCTACACCAGTTCTTAAAGAAAAGTCACCATTGGAGATATTGTACCATGTCAAACCTAATTACACACTCCTCAAAACATTTGGTTGTGCTTGTTTTCCTTACACTCGACCCTACAACAAACACAAACTTGAACTTTGATCCATTCTGTGTCTATTCCTTGGTTACAGCCTCACTCATAAAGGATATCGTTGCCTCTCCCCTAAAGGTAAAATCTATATCTCTCGCCATGTTCAGTTCCATGAAACACTATTTCCATACAAAACACACTTTTCCCCACAGCCATTGACACCTTTTACACCTTCACAACAAATCACCTTACCACCTTCTATTCCTATAATCACCCCTCCACTTACACAATTGAAAACCACACACCAATCACTATCCCAATCCACTTCTATTCCAACAAGTCCTTCTTTAGTTTCCTCTGCTATAGCTGACAATTTATCTCAATCTCCTGCATCAGACTCTAGAGGCCTTCCACACACCTTTAGCTCTTCTTCAGCTGCAGATTTTGCTACTAACCAGCAGGCTATTGGCCATTCTATGATTACCAGGTCCAAGGCTGGGATATTCAAGCCCAAAGCTTTCATAGCTTCACGTGAACCCACGTCCGTCAAGACTGCTTTAGCAGATCCTAAGTGGAAACAAGCAATGGTTGATGAGTATCACGCTCTTCTGAGTAATGGCACATGGAGCTTAGTTCAGACACCTGCTGGTAGAACACCCATTAGTTGCAAATGGGTGTTTAAAGTCAAAGAAAATTCAAATGGCTCAATTAACAAATATAAAGCCCGCCTGGTAGCTAAAGGGTTTCATCAAAAAGAAGGCTATCATTACATGGACACCTTTAGTCCAGTCGTAAAGCCTGTCACCATTCGTGTCGTCCTATCATATGCTCTCAGCAAAGGTTGGCCCATTCATCAGCTAGATGTCAATAATGCCTTCCTCAATGGCATGTTAAAAGAGGAAGTGTATATGGTTCAGCCACCAGGTTTTGAAGCAGCTGATCGTTCACTAGTATGCAAATTACACAAGGCCCTCTATGGTCTTAAACAAGATCCTAGAGCTTGGTTTGAGAAACTTACTACCACTTTGCATCATCTTGGGTTCAAATCAGCTCGCTGTGATTCTTCCTTGTTCACAAGATGTTCCAATGGTCAAGTTACTTGGGTACTTGTGTATGTTGATGACATCCTTGTAACTGGTAGCTGCCTCACCGATATCACAAAACTGATTACTGATCTCAACAAAGCCTTCACCCTCAAAGATCTTGGTGAAGTCAATTACTTCTTGGGCATTCAGGTGTAGCGAACATCCGATGGGGGTATTCATTTGTCTCAGTCCAAATATGCTCAAGATTTGTTAAAGAAAGCTGCAATGTCTGACGCTAAACCTATGAAGACTCCCATGGCACCTGGCACTAAACTATCTGCCTATGGTACAGATGAGTTTTAGGATCCCAAACTTTATCGTTCTGTTGTTGGTGCTCTCCAATACATGACTATTACACGGCCCGACATTGCATTTTCAGTCAACAAGGCTTGTCAATTTATGGCTAAACCTTTAGACAGTCACTGGACAGCAGTTAAACGCATCCTTAGATACATACGTGGCACGGTTGACTATGGTCTCTCCTTCATGAAGGATATTACATCTTCATTGACTGCATACAGTGATGCTGATTGGGGCTGCGACTTAGATGATCGAAGGTCTACATCTAGAGGTTGTATATTTCTAGGCCATAACCCCGTTGCATGGTATTCTAAAAAGCAGCCTGTAGTTTCTCGCTCATCTACAGAGGCAGAGTACCGAAGCCTTGCTCATGTGGTTGCTGAACTATCATGGATCCAATCCCTTTTCCATGAACTTGGAATTCCTATTCTATAGCCTCCAACTATCTTCTATGATAATCAAAGTGTTGTTCTCCTCATGGCCAATCCTATTCTTCATGCTAGGACCAAGCATGTTGAGCTAGATATTCACTTTGTTCGTGAGAAAGCTCAGTCTAAGCAGATCATAGTGACTCACGTTTCCTCTAAAGACCAGATTGCTGATGTTCTCACCAAACCAATTCACACTACTCAATTTCTTCAGCTCCGAGACAAACTGAGTATTGTGCCCGCACCTCACTCAGTTTGAGGGGGCATGTTAGAGTATAGATAGTTAATAATTAACTAAAGTTAGTTAGTGGCAACTGTATGTGCAGTTAGATGTAACTAAGTCTGATACTCTATAAATACAGTGTAATGCATCTGTCACGTAAGAGTGTGGCAGAAAACAATACAAATTCATTCTCTTCCATTTCTGAATACACTGTAAATTCTAGAGATAAAATATAAGAATGAAATAACTGCCAATATATTATAATCAGTCACCATAATTTTATCTAATATATATAGCTAACAAAAATTTTAGATTAAGCGCTAGCAAATACCATGATCTTTGGTCATCAATGGGAGATCCTCATCATCCTCTCCATTTGTCCTTGTCAAACAAATGCAACATATTTCAGCGGCCAACTTAATCTAAGAGTAATAAGAATTTAACGAAAAATGAGCCTCACTAGATAAGTTGTCAAAATGATCACCCATGCCACCACAAACATATCAAATATTAAGCAAAAATGAAATAAGGAATGAAAATTACATATGAAGCCATTAACATATCACAATAACCTTGAGTCAGCAATCTTTAGCTCATACCCATGGAATCATCATTAAAAAAAAAAATCAATGCACTCCTGTTTTAAAAGAGAGTTGTATTCGATAAAAATTTCTCCAAATTTTGATACCTCATACACAGGATGATTGTTGATTGAATGAAGAACCCAATAATGGACGTCAAAAAATTGGGAAACCATATTACTTTTGGCTCTGTTTAGTACATAAAATGCAATAAAATGATATAGGAAAGGGATTGATTTGAATGGAAATAAAAGAACGTTGTTTGGTACGATAGAAATGAAGATAAAATGTCTAAAATGCCCCTAGCTTTAAAATGTATTAAAATAACCTTTAAAAAAAAAAGCTCTTCGTTTGGTCGGCTTCTCCGGGAGACACGGCTTCAGCATTCTCGTGCGACCGTTTTCTCTCCACCTAGCGTCGTTCCTCTTCCTCCCCAGAGAGCAAAATTTCCCAATCTGAATCTGCAATCGGCAAATCCGCTATGGTCGATGATTGTTGCTGCTGTGGTTCATCTGATTCTCCTCGTATTGTTCATCGAGCCAGGGCAAATTAAAACCACACTATCGAGTCTCAACTCCTCCTCTACCATTGGAAACAAGCAGAGGAATATAAAATGAGCTGAGATGGGATTCCAATAACATGGGAATGGGGAATTGGTGTTGTCTGCAATCCCGTTGGGAGCAAAGAACAAGTACAAGAGGATGGACTCTGACCTTCCAGGGGATTGCCATAATGTTTTAGACCAACACCACCAAGAACATAGGAGCAACAGTGCTAGGAAATATGTTCTTGAATGTGCCATCTTTGTGTCTCTCAACATTGTCCTTCTCGGCCATGTTATGTAATACGTGTCCCTCTTTTTCTTTTTTCTCTTCCAAAATTTGTACTTTCTACCTGTTCTTTCCAGTAATCATCTTCATTTTACGCTTTGATTTTGTTGTTGCTTTTGCTACATTTATCATTCAACATGGCATTAACATTGTTAATGCGTTTCTTCAAATAATATATTTTCCACTATGTCTTGATTCTGTATACTATTCATATCAATTCGGACTCCTATATTCATAAGAAATCTAAAAGTTGCTCGTTACAGCCAAGAGATTATCTGATTTATCTTTGCATTTCGATTTTTCAATATCCATGAGAGCATAACTAGCAAAGTTTGGGTGCAGAATACTGGTGATTTTTTTCCGTTCCATTGTAGAATTACAAAATTTGTTAAGAAATCAACATGAATTTTAAGGTCCAGCTTTGTTGCTGATTTAGAATGAACAGAAGCTTACATGATTTATTTTGTCAATGAAGAGCAGCTACTGAGACATCCTTTGTGTTGTGCAACAAGACAGTGTTGAATAAAATAATTTTACAAACTCCAGAAACTCATGAAATAAGTCTAAACAGAAAGCAAATTAAGGAGCCTACGCATTAACCAGCATCTGAAAGGCATTTCACTTCAGCAACCGTAGGTATTAGAGCTCGAAAGCAATCACATTGCAATATAGATGTCAATAATCCTCCAGCTGAACAACCAGAAAGAATAGCATGTAATTGTTAGTTCCAACGAGTGAATGAAAAAATTGAGAAGAAAGGAGGGGGTAGAGTGGCATTATGTTAATAATGTATAATACATTTTCAGCAATTTTCATTAAGAATTTCCCTGGAATTTGAAGCACAAAGTCCGATTGAAAGAAGCAAAACTCACTGAATCCACCGCTTCCACATCACCAGTGAATGGTGCAGCATCACAATACCTAACCTTGATTCTATTCCAATTGTGTGCACAAGAATGAGATAACTACCAACCTCTATTTGACATTTAAGAATCACCTAAAGTGGTGAGCTGGTGGGCTTCCATTTGAAACATACCGGGCTAAATAATAAAAAAGCAATATTAAGTCCAAGTGTATAACAAAAAATCTGATGCAGACTAATGCATCAATAAACTGAAGTATAAAAATGTCAAGTGAGAATTCCCAGAAAGTTATTAAGTCCATCCACAAAAATCATTTACAGGAAAGCAATGACCTTCGTTATACACATGCAATCTCCAAAGAGAAATACAATCTGAATTAGCACAGCAAAAATCTCCAAGAGAAATACAATCTGAATTAGCATAGCAAAAATCTCAACTTGTAAAAAGAGAGGTAACAAAATAATGCAACCAAATGAACTTCAAAAGTAATAACCAGATTATATTGCAGTCAGACAATTCCCAAAGATAAATGAGATTTGAATTAGCAAGTCATAGAATATTTTCACAATCTCCAAAGAGAAATAAAATCTAATTAGCAAAGAGAAAATCTTAACTGCCAATTTATTGCTAAAAAATAAAATTTTAATATCACAAACATGAACTCCTTTTAAAAATTATAGCATTAAGAGTATATAAACTATATACCAAATGTTACAACACTAGGTTTAAGATCAAATTTAATCAAAATCCACAAAGTTCATGTGTACACCAATTCAAAATTCCAAAAGCTTCGACCCATTAAAAATAGGGCAGACTCTAAAATCTTATGAGATACAACATAAAAAAGATGGTTAGATATTGTAGGCAAAACTAAAGATGTTCACCGGACTCGAAGGACTAGTGGGCTCGGCCCTACCTAGCCAAATCGAGCCGGGTTGGGCTGAGCATAAAAAATTTAGTATTAGGAGGGGCCACAAAATTGTGTCAGGCCAGGCATCAGGCTGGCCCTTAGGGCTATGTTGGCCCGACTTGGCCAGAAAAATAAATTTATTTTTTTAAAAAAATATTTTATATAAAGATTTATATCAAAATTTTAATTTTTTTTAAAAGATAAAATATAATTTTATAAAAACTTATATAAAAAATTTTTTTAAGTATTATTTTATAATTTTAATAATAAATTTAGGTTAGCTCTAAAGAATGTATCAATTCAATCAAGTCTAAAAAAATATTTGTTATAAAGATTTATATCAAAATTTTAATTTTTTAAAAATAAAATACAATTTTATAAAGATTTATATAAAAAAAAATTTTGAGGTTATTTTACAATTTTTATAATAAAAAAAAGGAAAAGACTATTGGGCTACCCAGTTTAGCCAAATCCCGCTTGGTATTAAATTGGGCCGAGCCAGGCTTAGGCCAAGGCAACGAGTTTCAATTTTGAATCCCATTTAAAATCGAGCCGAGTATCGGGTAAGACTAAAACCTTGTCTTACCCGATCCAACCCATGTACACCTCTAAGCAAAATATATCAATCAAAGCAATAAATAAATCATGACTTATGTTCCAATAATCATATAATTTCCAACCAAATCATTTTTAAAAATTCTACTACATTCCCTTAGTGCATGTCAAAGGCTTTGAGCATGTATTGAATTGCCCCAAGAAAAATTTGTCAAAAATAAGACATAATTTAAATAACACGTGAATTAATTTGCATATCCAAATGTACTAATGATAAAGGTCATGTTCAATTAAATGAATTGAAAAACAAAACAAAAAATCATATTATAAGCCACTCAAAGGAAAGAAAAAAAATACCCATACAATATATATTATAGCAAGTCAAATGATTTTCCAAAAATATATTATGGCAAGTCACAATTTGCCAGTTATCAATTTATTTCATGAAGCAACAAAACTATTTATGAAATAAATATTAAATGGTGTAATCTTTAATTTTATCAACTTAGGGCTAAGAGTACATAAACATATCTATACCTATCTTAGGAAAGTACATCATAATTTTATGTTCAATATTATGAAAATGCCTTAGTAAATTTTTCTATAATTTTCTGATATCAGGATGTACCTCAAAAAATAAAATAGTTAACTTTTACCAATAAAAGGGTGAGTAAAGATAACTTTTTTGGGTATAATAAAAATAAAATGAGATTATAGATAAATCAAAAAAATTTAAAAAAAAAAAAAATAGCACAAAAATCGTGCCAATAAGAGACAGGGGTAGTTCGTACGTGCCACCCCAGATTTGCCCCCACGCGGGTTTCGCCCAGCACTAGCTAGGTTGACCTGGGGTTCAAAACCTGTTTTTGGACCCATAGGCAAACTGACACTATTTCACCTTGTTTTGAGTAGTTTTCACACCAAAAACGTTGGATTTACATGCAATTGAGTCTTTCTAATTGTTTTAGAGCATTAATCAAACAAGAAATGCCACAAAACGAAAGAAATTTCAGATCTAAGAAATTGGATTTTGTGATTTCCAACCAGAAACTTTTCCTTCAATTTTTTGATTATTTCAAGGGATTGTAATGCAATTAAACAAGACAAACAGTCTTATAATCATGCAAGGAAGCATTCACATATTGGAGATTAAATTAAAACTCCATATAACACAAAATAAATAATTTCAAATATAGGAAACCCAAAATGTTAAAGGATAAAATTCCCTCTATACAAATGGAAATATCAGACAAGTCATATATTAATGGAAAGTTTATTATGAGAGGATCAAAACTTCTTAAACTAATTTTGCACAATTAAATAAATGAAAGTACAAAAATAAAGATCAAATATGTGTTATCACATATGAATTTAAGATTCTAAAAATTATGTAATCTTCTTTATATATAAAAACCCGTATAAAACTTTATATTGAACACTGTTTGTCAAATCGTTATGAATAATATGAAAACAATACTGCTAGTTAGGCTCTAATACCACGTGTAAAATTTATATTGAAAGTTTGGATTTAGATAATATGAAAACAACATATCTATATAAGAAATTATAGAACACTAAATTAGAATTGATATATATAGATATATATGTATTTGATTTTTCCATTGTTGCAAGGTTAGATTTGATATACAATGTGCTAGATTTTTCCTTCTATGGGCCTAGACTTGATAGCAACTTTTGATAGGAGAAACTCACAAGAATTAAAGTTAGAAAGGGAACCTAATCTTATCTTGAGTAGTATCTCACTAAACTCTCCTGTTACAAATTTCAATAAAACTTAATAGTACAAACTTTTAATTGTTAATTAGACTTAAATTATAAATATGTGTTAAAGTCCAAATATCATATCATTGCTTAATTAATTGAGGCTATTACACAAATTAGACCATTAATGTCAACCAAGATAAAAAATTTTCCAACATCCATAGCATTACCCCAAGAAAAATAAGCAAAAATACGACTAACCATTCAAAAGTGAGGATTTTTCTGGTTTTGAGAAAAAGTGAGTTTTCAAATAGAGGGTACCTAGAACTGATAACAAAAAATGCAGGGCCTGAAAGGGTAACTAGTGATGTAGCCCAAACCCTTACTGGTTACAGGTCAGGGTTTCATAACGACAGCACAATTTGGGCTTTTTGGTTTTTATTCTTGCATTTCTCCATTTTTTGAAACAATTGAAGCTCTTGACCCAAAAAATAGAAATTGAAGTTCATTGATTGGGAAATAGTAATGAGTGGAACTGAAGGTTGGTAACATTTAATGGAAGGGGACCTAATTTGGTTCTTTACATAACCAATGACAAAATGAAGATTTTATTTTACATATTGATACTACAGTAAATAAATTTCCAAAAAAGTAGAAATATCAATCTCCAAAAGGATCTTTCCTTCTTTTTTATATCAAAACAAGTTGTCCCAATCTTACATTCTGGCAATACAAGAATCGAGAATGACTTGTCATAGGTTCCTAGACCCAATAGTTTTGTATGGATACAAAGGCCACACTCAATCTTATCCTTAAACAAAGATGGGTGTATGTCAAGACTCACATCTTGGCCCAAAGATGGCAAACTAAAAGGCAAACATTTATAGCAAGAGTACTAATCAAATTTATATCTTTTGTTTTAAATAAGAAAATACAGCTTGGTATTTTATAATATTATTTTGCTAATTTTTTGACAAAAAATAACACGTGCTTGACACGTGACCAATGAATTTCTCTAATTTATCCAAATTGCATGCCAAAATGCTTTAGCCAAATTTGATCTTTAAAAAACCTAATTCCAAAACTCTTTGAACGAAATTAAAGATTTTATAAAAAAGTTAGGCATTTAGAGAAAATTAGGAACAAACCAAGGAAAAATATTGTACTATGTGTGTCAAATTTAGGATTTTAGTTGACCAAAAGAATAATTACACTTCTCATTGCCTAAAAAAATAGTGATTTTTTAAGCAAATTAAGAATTTAAGACAAAATTAGGGATACAATTAAGGATTTCATTAGAGGCAAGTTGTGAAGATATTGTATTATGTGTGTTGAACCTAAGATTCCAATTAGCCAAAGAAGGAATTTTTAGTTTTTAGTACATGAGAAATTAAAATTTTTTTTAAAGAAATTAAGAATCCAGAGTGAAATTGGAGACAAAATTAAATTAGAAGAAAAATAATTTTTTAAAGATTAAATTGAGAGGCTTTATTTTTAAATGATCAAATTAAGATAATAGTAATTTTTTAAAAAATTAAATCATTAATTACCTAAAAGAAAAAACAAAAGGAAGGGGTGGAATCTGGTGAAGTTATTATGTGCCTTTCCTGAAAGGTAACGCAGTGCCCACATTAAGGCAAGTGGGTTGGTTTGGGTTGTTATGTGTGGACACTTTTGGCAGATGTACTTCCTTTCTGTGCAGCCCCCAAATTAATGTAAACCAATGAAAAATAAAAAATTTTAAAAGGGTAGCTTGTATTTTAAAGTATGTATATCAATTGAAAAGTAAATAGTGAAAATTACAGTAGAAGATTTTAAATTGAAGATATATATATTAAAAAAAATTTAAACTTGAAATTATTACAAATGACTCACGGATAAAAAAAGATTTAATTTAAGAACTTAAATTATAATTTTTCTACCCAATTTAACTTTTAGTTTTTAGGTCTTTCAAAATAATTTTAAAATTTAAGTTTCTTCAATATAAATATTATCAATTCAGTGTTCTCAACTGTAATTTTTTCAAGCAAATAACTTTTTATTATTATAGAAAATCAGGATTTTATTTTAAACCCAAATTCTTTTAATAACCTTTATTTTCTTCACAACAATAAAGGGGAATCTTTAATTTTCACATAGTAAAGACGCAAATGCATGAGAGTTTGGTATTAATATAGGTATAAGATGTGGTTATTAAAACATATAAATAAGTCACCTTTTTAAAAAATAACGTATGAATTCTTAGGAGAACGTCCTCGTTTAATTGTATTTAATTTTGGATACTTAGCATTGCAATTTAAAATATATTATGAAATAATATGCTGAAGTTGAAATATTAAAATGGACATGCATCAATGTGATTGCTCCAATAACCTAAGAAATAAAGTACAATTTAAATCAAGTTACTTATAATATATAGGCTTAGTCATATAGATTTGATTTCTCAAATAAAATGGGGCGCTTTTTTTTTTTTAATTTACACGATTGAATCAAATTTAAAAGTTCTTACAAATTATTTAAGAAGAAGAAGTTCTTTTAAGTGGTTGTTACAACGTTTGAACTCATATATTCAAGAGAAAAACATATTCTTAATCGCCAAGTCAATTTTTTAGGGTTTACATAACTTTGACTTTAATGATAGTGGAATCATTTTTAGGAATGAAGAATTCAAATTCTAACGATAGTCAAAGTAAAATTGACGATATATAAAATACTTAGCTTGAATAAGAATAAGTTCTTTAAAGTGGTTGTTACAAAGTTTGAACTCATATGTTCAAGATAGAAAAAACACATTCTTAATCGCCAAGTCAATTTTTTAGGGTTTACATAACTTTGACTTAATGATAGTGGGATCAATTTTAGGAATGGAGAATTCAAATTCTAACGATAGTCAAAGTAAAATTGACGATATATAAAATAGTTGGCTTGAATATTAGAGGTGGAAATCATTTTTATAAGTACATGGTGAGAGAGAATATAAAGAAAGCAAAATTATAATTAGAACTCCAAAAATATTTATATTAAAATATTTTAAATTTTAAAAATATTTTTAAAGATCTAAAGACAAAAAAGTTAAACTGTACAAAAGAATTATAACTCATATTCTTAATTAAATTTTTTTATTCTTAGATTTTGTTAAAATAATTTAAAAATTTTAAATCCTTTAATAGAAATATTTTTAACTTAAAGTAATTAACTATAATTTCCTCTATAAAGAAGAAATGTGAATGGCGTAGCCATAGTCTTATTTTTATGATGTAGAAAATAAAGTTAAGCAATAGCAGACTGCATTATTGTTTGTAAACTTTATTCTAATTTCTTTCGCATGAAGCATGAAGAGTGAAGTATTGTAAGAACCGAAAGAAAAAAAAAAAAGGGGAGGGGGTTATTTATTAAATTAATTATTTAATTCCTTTCCAGTTTTTTTTGTCTGACTCTCGCTCCCTCCTTTTCCGTAGATGCCTCCCTCTGTCGTTTCTTCTCTGAAGCTATTTTTCTCATTCCGTCGCAGCTCCCTTCTCTCCTGTGAGCTCGCGATTCTCTTCTCCGGAAAGTTGCAGTGTCTCTCCTTCACCGGCGACGTCTTCCTCGGCGTTATACAAAGTTTCTCGAGCTCCTTCTCCCGTCACTGTTCCTTCCTCCTCCCAGACGCGTGCGAAGCTCCCTCCTCTGAGCTCTCAGCGTCGTTCCTCCACCGAAGGACCTTGCCAGCGTCGCAGGAGCTCCTTCCAGCTTCCTCGCAGCTGCTGCAAGTCTGGCGACGTGAGACAGCAAGCCAGAAACGCCATCAGTCTAGGTGAGCGTCTTCTGCCTCTCTCATGCCCAATTTTCATTTTCGGTGCTGTGTTCTCCTTTAATCCTGTAGATTTCGGCCATTTCCTCCATCTTCGGCCTTTCCTGCTCCAAGGAATGAGAAGGATGGAGAGATTCTTCTTTTTGCTTGTCTAGCCGAAGTAAGGGCAAGGAAAGAGGGTTTCAATTTTTGGGTCCTCTTTTTCTGTACGGGATATGTAGAACTTGTTAATTTGTTGCTTCTTTAGAATAAAATAGGAATTTAAAATGATGGAATATGATTTATATGGAAGGATTCAAGTTATAGGTTGTTGTTAGAGTATGAGTATGATTCAGTATAAAAAAAAAGGGGGGGGGGGAAGAAGGAAGTTGTTTGATAGCTAATACGGAGTTAACTGAATGTAAGAGTAATCATCGTGAACTTATATGATGATTCGGTGGGTCTGTGTTGCCAGGAAGCTCCATGAGCATTGGCCGTGAAGGAAACCAACCTTTCAAAGAGAAACAAGTAGCGTGCTAGCATTGGGCACTGTCTGTGAGTAAATAATAGATTTCAAAGCATTACTGTCACCATAAATCTTGATACTGTTACTTACTACTCGAAATTGCCCTGAGTGAGATAAAAATATGGCTTAGTATG
Source organism: Erythrophleum fordii (assembly GCA_032878935.1). Taxonomy (NCBI): domain Eukaryota; kingdom Viridiplantae; phylum Streptophyta; class Magnoliopsida; order Fabales; family Fabaceae; genus Erythrophleum; species Erythrophleum fordii. The sequence continues at coordinate 10,855,628 of JAVQMF010000026.1, forward strand.
TATATATACATATAAATGTATGCATGAACTTGTTTTTTTGGCCATAACTTAAATTTGAAGGAGAAGTTGTTGAGGAGTAACCCTTGATTATTTATTTATTTATTTTTGTCTTACCCTTATTTGTATCTGTATGTTTATCTTCTTTTCATTATTTTTGTTATTGGTCCTAATGAGTTGTTAATATATAAATATACATATATATAATAAAAATGTATGCGTTGATATATAGATTGATTTAAATTGTTGGTAGTCAACAGATCTGGTCTCCTTGAATCCAACTCCCTTGTATAAGTAAAACATTAACAAGAAGTTCATATTAAATAATAGTAATTGGCTAATGACGTATATATATATATATATATATATATATATATATATATATATATATATAGGTAAGTGAACTGAGAATTTTGGGTCTATGTGTGTGTGTGCGCGCTTCGCCTATGAGTGTATGTTGTTGTCTTTCATTTGACTAAGTCGTGAGTTATAAAGGAATCTGGGTGGAGAAGGAGCTACCCGTTAGGCGAAGCCACCCGAGTGAGGCGGGTAAAGGCTGCCAACGAGGTGTAGCCGCCCCCGGAACAGATGAATCATGACCTACAAATAATAAAGGTAGATAAAAGGGGCTGCCTGTTAGGCGTAGCCACCCGAGTGAAATGGGGAAAGGAGCTGCCAACACGGTGTAGCCGCTACTTTATCTGACCTAAGGAAAAACCTTCATTAGGAGATCACACCAAGAGACTCAGGTCTAAACGGTTTCTCCTCCATATGACGGGTTGAGGGTTTTGTTAGATGGTGAAGCGTGATGGTTTAGTTATATACACTTTTAATTTATTGGATGTGAATCTTGAATTAATTTTTGAAATCTATTATCTGCTCACTAAGTTTTGACTCACCCCTTTCAAATTTTAAATTTTTCAGATAGCGCCTCTGGACCTGATCCGCCTCCCTCATCTTAGGGCTAAGGCGTGTGGCGGTGAGCCTCCCTTTTGGAACTAAGGGCTCGTCTAGCTTTTCTTTTGGTTTTGATATTTATTGTAATAAATTGAGGGTTATTTGTAAAGTAGTTTAGGAGTAGGCCCAGTGGTTATGGATGATGTTTTCCCCTCCCCTCTTTTTGGCTGTTGATGTTTTGTTGACTGGTTAAAGAGAGCGGAGCTCTTTGCTGTTGTTTATGCTGTATTCTAGCTGTTTGTAGAAATTTGAGATGTCCTATTTATAGGGGACACTCTGCCGAAATTTCTATAAAAAGCTAGTGCACAAAGAGGGAAGTAAATTTTATATATATATCCAACAAGGTAGGGTATACTTAGGGTACTACTATTCGGTGTAAACCTCTGAAAAGCATCTGTTAAGATAGGGTAGTAAATCAAACTATAGGTATGAAGGACGTGCGCTTGTCACCCCTATCTCCTTTAGAATGGGGCATGACAAGTATGTTATTTATCTAATATAGTTTTCATTTTTAATTTAACAGAAATACGTAAAATGCACATTTTAATTACTATCAGTATTTCTATTCTCCTTTATTTTTATCTTTCAATATTAGTTCTCAACATGATCAACTTTACCTGGAACTCAAGTCATCACTCCTTTAATAATAACATATTTATAACATGTTTTTTGAGGTAAAGATTCTGTTACATGCACGTTATCAAGACTAAATGTATTATTTTAGTTTTGGCGTGTGTTTAGTTTTCGGTTGCAAAACCACATTTGCGTTGAAGCTTCCCATCTTTGCTTCCTTTCAAACGTGATTTTAGGCCTTTCAAATACGGAAACAAACACACCATTGGTAGATAAAATTATTACTTCTATACATCTTTTGACATGTAATATTTTATTATTAAATATATGATTTTTTATTTCTTTATTTATATTAACACTAATGATAAAAATGTGTAAAAATAATCATTACTGCAGTGCAAATATTTTTTAAAATAAAATATTTGATTTTAACATGAAAAAATTAGTTTTTATAAATAAAATATTTTATTTTATCATGGGAAAATATATATTAAAAAAGAGTAAGAAGAAATTTAAAAATGATTGCCTATGAAATTCAGCGTAGTAATTTTAAATATTGCAGATAATTTTGCTAATTATTTTCAATTAGTTAATGAAAGGTTTTTAAATTACAAGGGTGGGATTCGTGTACGTTATGCGCAAAAATTAAAAAAAATAGTGAAAAAAGATTAAAAGGAAAAAATATATAAGAAATAAAGGGTCCCAAATCTAAGTTAAGCCTCGCGGGGCAGTTTGTGAATATTGAAATGAACAATAATTTTAGGGAGAATTATAATAAATGATTAAAAAAATTATTTTTAAAAATTTATTATAACTTATTTTAAGATGATTATTACTGAATTTAATAATAAGTAATTGAATCTAATAATAAAAATTTTTAAAAATAATTTTTTTCATTTCTTGATCATTAGACATAATTTTACTTCCATATACATAGATATAATTTTACTTCCATATACATAGATAGGGCAAGATAGAAAGATATTTTGGATCTCCACCAACTATATACTCTCATTAAATCGGTCTTAAGATTCCTTTTAAGATCACCTTAAATTTTTGCTTTTGGTGTTTATTGACAATAAAAATAAAAAATTTATGTTTTGGTTAAATTTTTTTAATAGTACTTTTTTCTTGTGATTTTTAGAAGCCACCAATTTTTTTTAGAATTATTTATGTAAATTTTTTAAAAGCAGTTGTAGCTATTAAAAATTTAAAATATCTAAAAAGGCTTTTATATTTTAATTAAATTTCGTATATATCCTTATTGTAAGCTACCATTAGTAAGTTTATATTGTTGCTTATTATATTTTTCATTTATTATTATTATTTTGGGTTATATTTTTTTTTTTATTTCAAAAAAACAAATTGCCGCTATCTTCTCATAAATACTAAATACACAAATCTCTTTTTTTTTTTCAATTTTTATCATGAAATATATTTTTTCCTTTCATTTTTTATTCATAATTTTATAGCCATCAGTTTAATGAGTCCTTGACTTTTATTCTTATATTATTTGTATATTTCAATTTTAACCCTCATAATATGTTATTTTAATAACTTGAAATAAAGTTCTTTTGACTTTTAATATTGGAAAAAAGAAAAAGCTTCAACATATATCCATTATTGTTATTCTATACAATTACAGTAAATTTTGAAAATTATTACCGGATACTTTGTTAATAAATTTTGTTAAGAGATAGCAATCCTGCGAGGTAAGGGCTAGGAGTGTTTTCTCCTTCCCTGTCCTTGACATCAATTATTTTCTCCATTCATATCCCTAACCCTTACCACGAAGGGAATTTTTCCCATTCTCATTCCTTGCATTTCCACAAATCCCAATGGGGACCTCATGGGGCAATATGGCAACATGTCTTTAGCGACATGAAGCAAAATTATATCTCTATAATACAAAAATGTCAAAGATGGAGGTAGGAGCTTCTAATATGAGAAGTGAGGTTTCTAAATTATGATATGAGAAGTCTTTTAGGGTTCCTATTTATATTTTAAAATAAAATAACGGAAATGACTAAACAGAATATTTAAAATAAATACATTTATACATAAATGTGAATTACATTTTTATTATTTGATGAGGATGAGAACCAAGCAAGGTGGAGGATGTGATTCTTGTTCCTATTCCTAAAATAAGGAGATTTTTTTTCCCCCTCTATCTCCTTTCCCATAAGAAAAAAAAAAATCCTCAAATACGAGTTCCCAATAAGACAATCCCTACACAAAATCCTAAGTTGGAGAACTTTTGTCATCCTTAATTTTACTTGTAAAAGCAATTAAACATTATTTTTATCATTTCTAGATGCTAGACGACAACATTTTTATGACACTTATAGCATATCAAATTTTTAAAAAGCCACAACATTCTTAAACAGAGCCTTGGATTGACTTTGTTCATGTTCTGAAAAAAATGAAGTAAAAATTCCACTCTTCATCTTAAATGAAGGGAAGTTCAGGTACTTACATATTGAGACAGAAGCGGATTTCGCTGGATCTTTGTCCCATGCCATTCTAATTGAAGTCATGGATGGATCTGCAATCTTTTTCTATAGTAGATGCACCCTAGTCCATGGAGATTTTTTCTTATCTATGTATTCTATGTTTAATGTTTGTGTGGAAGTTTTCTCATAAGAGTGTAAGGGAAAAGAGGCAATTGATCTTGCAATTAATTTCTCTAATTAGTTTTTCCCTTTTTCTGAAAATAATTAATTCTCCCTTAATTTTAAATTTAAGAATTCAAAATCCAAATTCAATTAAATGATAATTTAATAATTAATTAATTAATAATTAATAAATATTTTATTAGATTGACTAATAAATTAATCAATTTTCTCTCTTAAGAAATTGAGTCGATTGATGAGTGAATCTAATCAGCCCATCAAGAGTGTTCCATTTTCTAACTTCTCTTGTTTACATATGATGGGATAAACAACACATAACTCTTCGCTCATCTTGAACTTTTATATTAAGTGTTCTATTATAATCGCTTGAACATGCTCCTTTTAAAACTTTTACACTAAAAATCCTATTATAAGACCAATATAAGAGATATATCCCTTAGATACAATTCAAACACTTATTTATGTGCTTCGAATTCTTTAGATTTACTCATATATATCATATTTTATACTCGTTTTCAAATCTTGTCCCTCTTGAGTTTAATTTTACTTAGATTACCTTTTTATACATATTGTATTTACATTTATGATGTTAACACAATAACTTCATAATGAGCTTACCTCAAATACTAGCATAATTATGTATATCTTGGGTAATCTTTTTTTCTCCCACATATTATTTAAATTAGAATTAGATACTTCCTTATTAATACTCATTTAGATGAAATTATTTTAACTATAAGATGTATATTAAAGTAGCAAACATTGACTCATCACCTTATGATATTGTTAAAGTCATAAAGGCACCATGAAATGATTTGTTTTTTTTTTTTGGATTCACATAGCAGTAAAGTAAAGATTTATTCACTTGCTTCTTTACATGTAGCATGAATTGCATATTGTTTCTCTTAGTCTATAAGAGTGTATGTTGATTTAATTTATTTATCAATGCCATACAGATTTTAGTCTAGACACATATGATATTTAACTCAAGTTTTACCATTTTACTCACCTCCCATGGCATCTTATAAGAAAATTTGTATATATTATCTATGGTTATGGCATAATACATCTCTTTAGTCAACAATTAAGTTGTACATAGGATATGTTACTCTATGTTCTGCACGTATCAAAAGACCTTACATCTTTCTCATATACATCTCTAAGTATTGGTTTTCTTAAGGGATTAACTAAATCTTATGCGTAAGCATATTTTGGAGTAACACCCTTCTATGCTATTAATTTTCATCTTTTTTGTGTTTATGTGTTTACTATTGTTATGATACTTAAGAACTTTAGTGTAAGCTATAACTTATTGCCTATCACAATTGGTCAATAATAGATTCAATGCCCCACAAATGATTCCCCAGTTTTCCACAATTCTCTTTAGTCATACACCTTTTTGCATTATTGCAAAACATGTAATAAACTCTACTTTCTTAATAAATAATATTATACAATTATGCTTTTTACTATTTCAAAATATACTATCACCATTCAACAAGAAAGTACATCTAAAAGTTAATTTTGCATATTTGGATCTCTTCTCCAATGTAGTGCCTCTTTTATAATGCTTTACAAGTACTTTAGTATTCTCTTAATAGTACTATGATGTTATTGACCAGAATTTGATTATTACATGTATACAAGGTCAATTGTTCATAAATGTTTGACCTCATACACATCATAATATACGGTATCTAGCAATGTTGGAGTAAGGGACTTTTTACATAATTTTTAACGTAGATTTAATTAAAGGACATATCTCACAATATAGACTATTGCCTTTTATTACAGCAATATTGAGGGGTTTACAATGTTTCATACCAAACCACTTAAGGGCCTTCTAATTATAATTCTTTTGTGAAAGAGCCATTAATTTATATAAAGGATTCTTTTATATCTTAATTTCAAGGATATACTCCAATTTATCCATATTCTTTAGCTCAAAATTTAAGGATAATTGCTCTTTAACGACCATTAAAAAATCTTGATTATTTTCAACTAATGACATATTATCTACATAAAAGACAATATTACAATTTTTTCTCAAATCCTTTAATATAAATACAATGGTTTTCATTAATCATTTGAAATTCATATGAGGTTATTGCTTAATAAAATCTTAAATACCATTATTTAAATAATTGTTTAAGTCTATAAATAGATCTTTTGAGCCTTTAAACTTTTTTGTTCTATTCTTTTTATATGGAACCTAATGGTTGCTCTATGTTCTTTTTTCATCTTATTTTCTACTTGAGAATATGGTTTCCACATTCATTTAATGTGGTTTTAAATTTAAACTTATAATTATAGTTAGAACTAGTCTAATTGAATTGAATTAGATAATAGATAGGAAGGTATTTTTCATAATCTATACCTTTCCCTTATGTATGCCCCTTAATAACTAAGCGTCTCATATATCTTATAATTGATCCATCTGTCTTTTTCTTTATCTTAAGAAGATAACTTTTCATAAGATGAATAGTCAGTTAAGTCCTAGATATAGTTTGTCCTCATTGACTCTATCTCTTATCATATTGCTCTCATCTAATCTTTTTTAGTAAGGTTATAATTGAGTCTCTCAAACTATGTTTAGCTTCTCAATGTCTAGTGAAGTATCTTTAAGCGTTGCCTCTTCAACCTTAAACTAATGTCTTAACATACTTTCTACTTTAAATTAGCAAAGTTGCCTATGAAACATTTTTATCTTCAACCAAACTCTATTTAGATCAATAGGTTGAGATACAACCATTTGTCTTTATCATCTTAATCTTGAATCTTATATAGAGATGTATATCTATCAATCTCTTTCTTACTAGAAAACTAATTCTTCAAATATGGTATCTATTGACTCAATTTCAGTTATACCTCCACCTTCATTTTTACCAACAAAGATATATTTCTTTGATTGTTCTAAGTATCTTGTAAAAATATATTTCTTACTCTTTGTGCCTAAATCTCATGCTCATGAAAACTATCTTGGACAAAAATAACTGACGCTATGGTTTTAAGATACTTGAAAACTAGCTTACTATTTTGTTCACAATTCATAAGGTATAAAAATAATTAACTTAAAGGACATTAAGTTAAGTTTAAAGACATCAATTTATAACTTATTACCCCAATAAGAAATCGATAAGCTTGTTTGAGCCATTATTAATTTAGTTATCATGAGTAAGGTTTTTTTTTTAAAATTCTCTCTCTCAATATCTCTATTTGTTGTAGAGTGTTAATAAATTGTCAATTGTCTCATAATTTGTTTTCTTCACAATACTCATTAACTAATCTAACAAATATTCCTATCCTCATTCACAATTCAAAGTTTCAATTTTCTTATCTATTTAATTCTCAACTATGTTCATATAATGCTTAAAGCACCTAAGTGTTTCTCATTTATAAAGATTAAATAGACTTGTCTATATTGCAAATAATTGTTTTGCCTTTATACTCTTTGAACCACATATGTTATAATTTATTAATTTGCAATGGATATTTATAGTTCTTATTCATTTTCTAAATAGTTTCTTAGTTGCTTTACTTGCTAGGCAATGCTTACACAGAGACATTTCTAAATTAGAAATTGATCCTAGCATTCTTTCTTTTGTGAGTTTATTCATTCTCTTTTGGCCTATAAAACCTAGCTTAGTATCAATCATTAATATCCAAAACCAAATTAGAAACATAGTATTAGGTAAAGCATTTTATGTTTATACTTATTTCCACCACAATAACACCGTTATAGAAGAACTAAAATTGTGTTTCTTATTAATGTTGATGGAATTGTCATGGAAAATTAGCATTAACATCTCATATTAAGAAGAGAAAAAATAATGTTAAGTTTCATCAAATTTTTGAAGAGTATCAAATAATATGTAGGATGTGGGTTTATTCTTTATGTAAAATCATTTTTTTGAATGTTTCAATCCCTTTTACTTCAAATCTTACATTCCTTCTTACATAAAGTCATTTGCTTTTGAAAGCAATCAACGATATTTTACAAAGGATTCTTGATCCTTAGCTATATGGTTTGTAACCTTTGACTAATTTTGCTTAACACATTCATGAGCAAAGTGACACATTTATTGATAGGTATGATGCTTGAATTTTATTATACCAAGCTTCTTTTTATCACGTTTTCCTCTCTTCTCAATTTATTTCTTGGCTTTATTGAAATATTGGCTAGATTTTTTGTTATTATGAAAGTATTATCTTTCTTATGCTTTGACTTTGAAATTGAATTAGTTTTAGTCATATAAGCATTTTCAGGAGGTTTGGCAACTTCTAAATGCTCCCCAAGCTCCATATGATGAGTAACATCATTAAAAAAAAATGTTATCTTTGTAAGTCAAATTTATTTTCATATGTTCCTAACTAATAAGAAGAGATTTTATAATAGTCTAAACTTACTACTCATTAGTAAGAATACAACCAACTGACTTTGATTCTATAATTATCAATTTTCTTAGTTTAGTCATAAAAATATGATCAAACTTGTCCTTAAGAGCTCCCCATATGGCTTAAATAGTCAGATATAACTCACACTTGCATATAAGACTATTAACCATGTTACTCAGCATTATTATGTAAGCAATGTTTTTTTTTTCTTTTCAATTGAGAAATTTCTAGACTTCTCTTTTATTGAGTTGTATTTCCATGTTTAAACTCCTATACAAAATTGTTTAATAGTTTCTTAGATTTATTGAGTTGTATTTCTATGTTTAAACTCTTACATAAAATTGTTTAATAATTGTTTAGTATCCTATTTTTTTTTTATCTAAAATGGAAAAACCTTATGATGCCAAATTTCTAATTGACACCATCTAGTAAAGGTAGGCATGGGCCAGGACGGGCAAGAATTTGCTTCAACTTGAGTCCTGACCCAATTTTAACTTCAGGATGAATTTTTCATCCTGGGTTGGCTCGGCCTAAAGCTAGCCCAATTATAATTGGGCTAGGGTCGAATCAGGCCGGGCCAAGCTAATCGGATCAATAGGCCAATTTTTTTTATTTTTTAAGAAAAATTTTTTAAATTTTAAAAATTTATATATTTATATTTGTTCAATTATTTTGGGTATATAACCATTTTTTTTAACATATGTATTTTTTAAATTTATGCAATAGACATAAAAAAATATGAACTCAAGGAAGAAAATAGGAAAAAAAGCAAATATAGTAGCTAAAATTTGAATATATATATATATATATATATATATATATATATATATTTTCTTATATGAATGTGATAATTATATTTAGTAGAGATTTAGCATAAATTTTGAGTTGGTCGGAGAGTGCCAGAGAAGAATTTGCGGTGTTATTGGCCATTAACATGTTGTGTATGATTGCTGGTATGAGGTCATTGGTAGCCTCTAGTTATTTATAATTTATAAAATATATTTAAAAATTTTTGGCTAAAATTATAAAAAGACTCTTAAAAAAGAATTTTTTTTAATTTAATCCCTATCTTTTTATATATAAATAAATATATATAGATTTTGGGTCGGGCCGAGCCCGATAGGGCCAAAAGATTATCCTGAATCATGTCCCGACTTGAACTACTATCTTGACCCGACCTTGTTTAAATTTTTAAAAAAAAAAAATTTCCCAACCCATTCAAACCCCATTGTGCATCAGGTTGGGATGGTTCAATCGGGTCGAGACAATTTTGCACACCCCTACCATCTAGGTGAATTGGGCCAAGACAGGCCAATCGGGTCCGGACAATTTTGCACACCCCTACCATCTAACTTTTCTCACTTGTCAAAGCTAGGCAATGATTTTTCAAATACCATAACCATAACCATAATTTGATCTCTACATAAACATAGTATAAAATGACTATATATATACAATACTACGTCTATATTTGCAATAAATGTTAACTAGATTAATAATGACATTATTAGGTTCATAATCAAAAGTCTATGTTTGTTTTATTTTTACTATATGTACCCTAAAAGTATTGTTATCTTTATATTGATTTCATCTACAAATTATTTTTTAAAGTTATAGTTCTTAGATGAACATTAGGTTACTAATATAAGAACTCTTACTCGTTAAAGTATTTCTCATATCTCTTTATTGAATTTAGTTCTCATATGAGTCCAATAAGTCCAAGTCTACTAATCTAAGAATTTTCACTTAATAAGGCATTTAATTTATTTTTTATTCAATTTATTTAATTTAACACATTTTATAAATTATGTTAACATGAAAAACATAATTAAAAGGACCTCACTTTAAATATGTTTATTTTTTTAAAATATTTTTTTTAGCCATCACAAGCCTATTTCTAATTGTAAGGCCATTATAATATATTTTAAAAAATATACTTTGCATGTTTGGTCAATCTTTTAAAAAATATGCTTCTTCATTCATGTGCATTATGCATAAAACATTCATGTATTTCTCATATCAAAATGAGAAATTAAAGTGGTTTGTCAAATTTCTGGTAACACAATGTTTTATAGAGAGCCTTATCTTTGATGTACATTGATGAAAGGACAAATTTCTCTTTTTTTTATCTGACTTTTGTAAATTTCTCCTTAATATTTTCATTAATTGATATTTACTAAACATGATCTAGGATTGTGTTGATCAAAACTAAAACTCATAAGAAATAATTTATAACTTTAAGTCACTTAAAAGTCTCTCAAGGGTTCTACATATATTTAAACACTATTAAAACTTGTTCAAACATAGCCAAGTTATATACCAAATTGAAGATTTTAAATTTAAAAATTTTAAAGCCAAAACTCAGCCTCAAATCTTATTGAATGAGCCATTGTATGCCCCTACAAGCCTTCTGGTTCAAAAAATGGCTTAACATTGAAAAAAGTGTAAGCCCATTGCATAGGATGGTGCAAGACCCATTTGTCACCTTAGGGACATTTTCTGGCAACAAGGTTGCCATCGTTGCAATCCTTTTGATTTCCTATTTCTATTGGTATACTTATGTGGCCCAATGGAGGTGGTGGTGAACTACACTCTTTACCTACGAGAGTAGGATTCACATTTCAATTTCAACTTCTAGACTTAGAAAATTTTAGAAATTTTTCATATTTTGAGTTTTAAGGGGTCAACTTCGAGAAGTTATATCTCTTTTGTTTCTTATCCAAATTGGAGAAATTATGTGTCATTGGAAAGCTTGCAAGAAGATCATTCTAATGATACATGGCTTGCATAAAGTCGTGGCATGAGAAAGAAACTATAGGCCTTAAAATTATGTTGGTTGGTCAAAATTTCCAAAATAACATATACAAAGCCTCAATTCCAAATTGTTATAACTCACTTGATTTGTATTTGTTTTAGACAAATTTGGTGGTGTTAAAAATATTGCTCAACAAGCTTTCTAGCTGCATATGTTTTTGCACCCAACAATGGCTTGTGGTGAGAACACTAGCTGTCAAAATTTGGCAGTTTCACGTTTTTCAAGCCTTCAAGTTTAAATTTCTTCTTAATGACTAATTTGATTTCTACCATATTTATACCACATAATCATCATACTATAGGCTACATGACGTGCTAAATTTGTGGCCTAAGTGGTCTCTATTAGAATCTACCATTAGAAGGTCTATGATGTTCAATTATAAATTTTCTCATGTAATTATCATCTCTACTCTTTAATTGCATATAATAAAGCATAAAATTTCATATATAAAACAAAGGAACAAAAGATTCAAGCTAGACTAGTCTTTGATACCAATGAAGAGAAATTAAAGTACTTACCTATTGAAGCAGAAATGAATCTTGTTAGATATTTATCCCATGTGGTAGTTATAGATGGATCTTTAACCTTTTTTCCACAACAAATGGCACCCCAGTCTATGAAGATTTTATTTGATCTATTTATTTTATGTTTTCTATCTATATAGGAGTGTCCTCAGAAGAGTGTAAGGGAGAAAAGGCAACTGATCATGCAATTAACTCCTTTGATAAGTTTTTCCCTTTTTCTAAAAATAATTAATTCCCCCAAGATTTGAATTTAAGAATTCAAAATTCAAATTTAATTAAATAATAATTTAATAATTAATTAATTAATCAATTTTCTTTCTTAAAAAATTAGCTTGGGCCATAAGTTAACCTAATTAGCTCGTCAAGCATGCCCTATTTTTTAATATTAAGAAAAAGAAAGTTTAGAAACAACTAAAATGAATTATTTTATGATTAATAAGAAATTATAATATCATGGTTTATCCATGTTTGATATTTTCTTGAAGTATTTTAAGAATAAAATTTAGAAAAAAATTTATCATAAGCAAAGTTTATAAAACTATCCAACTATAATTTAAAAAAAATGAAATATTTAGAAAGAATTGCAGTAAGTGAAGAGAATAGCCAACAACGAAGGTATTTTTTAATTTTTTTTTCATATAAAAAGTGAAAAAGGAGAGCCAAAAAAAAAAAACAAAAGAACAAAAAGAAATTTCTTCCTAAAAGGTTTGCTATAAAATAGAGCCAAAATTATATGAAATTGCCTCTAGGCAACACACTTTGTAGACATCATGTCTCCATTGCGAATAGTTGTCAATTTTGTAACCATCAAGACAAGTCATATAACATTTATTTTTACTATGCCCTTTCACATGAGCTATTTGGTTTGGATTTCAGCTGGGACTCGTAATAAGCCAAATGGCACTTTTTGACTTATTTACTTGCATACAATAGTGATTATTATAGGATCTCCCAAAAATCCTCAATATGAGCTCCGCCATATTATATTCAATCTAGTATTGTCGAAACAAGCGATTGTTCCAGAATTCCCACTACTCTCTTGTGCATGCTATCTTCATTGCCCAGCAGGCTAATGCCGTGTCCTTATGGGAACGCATTGCTCCACATAGACCTCAAACTTGATCTCTCAACCACACCCTCTTTGGCATGGCCATATGCTGGCAAATCAATGGTACATGTTTGTGGTATAGTCTAGATGGTCCAAGAAGGATAAGAGAGGCCAGTTTACCATTACAATTTGGTTTGGACCTCATCGATTTTGCACTCTTACATGGCATAGCTCTTTTAATAAGGAAATATTGGCTCTCTTTCTAATAGCAATTTGTGATACATTACAGTTTATGTTAAATCAGCAAGTAATTTCTCATCCACACCACTATCCTCTCAATGTGGGCATCTTCTGGGACAAATAGGATTGGCATCTAAAGAAACCTAGGATCTTCCCAATCCATTTGCAAGTCATACAAGAGGATCTCTATATACTACTAAATATGTTTGTAAAATTCCATTTTCTTTTAGTCTCATCATCCTTTAAAAGGAAAGTATAATATATTAGTTCAGACTTAAGGTTTTAGTTTATATATCAAAGGAAAAAAATGAAAAAAAAATAAAAAATTTCATATGTCATGTCGTAGAATTTGTAAATTTACAAATACTTGAAGTTGAATTTGTATAAGCTGACAATAAGTTTTGAAAAACAAACAAACAAACACAGATTAAATATGTTTGAGGGTTGGCAATCAAAAGCTTGTTGAAGAATAAACCATAATGCATGTCTAATAAAAATTTGATTTTTAAAAGATTAGGTTTTTTATTGTTAACTTTTAAAAAATTTATGTAAAATAATCTTTTTTTTATTATACAAATAAATTTTGAAATAATTTAACAATAAAAAAATTAATCTCTCAAAAGATCAATTTCTTCATAACAAGATTCTTTAAAGAAAAAGGAAAAAAAAAAAAAAGCAAAAGAAAAAGAGATGAGAGGAGGGAAAAGGTAATCAAATTAAATCAACTCTGACCAGAATTAGAAAGACAATTATCCATACATTACGCAATACAATACAAAGCTTCAAAGTTCAAACTTTCTTTTTGTATTGGCTTCTTCAGTCTTTACCCTCGTGATTTCTTTGTAGACTCGGGTTCTCTCTCTCTCTCTTTTTCCCCCCTCGTGTCCTCCTTCTTCCTCCTCAGACACACCCCATAAATGCCCCCTCACATTTGCTCTGCTTCCGTTCATCTCCATCTTCATCTGATTCACATCGTTCCCACCTTCTTTTCGCCTTCACTCTACTTTCCTCAAACCCCAAACCAGTAATCTTTGATGGGATACTTCTCTTGTAGAGCTGAATCTGCCGTTTCAACTTCCAATTCTTTATCCCCATCTTCCTCCTCTAAACCCTCCTCTGCTCACAAACCGGAGAAATCCATCAAGATCCAACACTTCGACTACAGTGACCTCGAAGCCGCCACCAATGGCTTCTCCGACCGAAAACTCCTAGGCAAAGGTAGCCATGGCTATGTCTACAAAGCCGTTCTCCGCGGCCGTCCCGTTGCCGTCAAGAGGCCATCGAGAGCTCATGGTCCTGTTCTTCGGCGACCCAGTTCCTTATCTTCTTCCTCGGCGCCGGAAATTACGAACGAGGTCGAGAACGAGATCGACATCTTGTCGAAAATTCAGAGCCCCAGATTGGTCAATTTGGTGGGATTCACAAACGATTCGAAAGATAGACTTCTGGTTGTGGAGTTCATGAGCAATGGAACCCTCTACGATGTTCTTCATAACTCTGCACGAACACCCAATTGGGGTCGGAGAATTCGACTGGCTTTGCAAACCGCGAAGGCTATCGATATCCTCCATTCCTCAACCCCACCTGTAATTCACCGAGACATCAAATCTGCGAATGTTCTAATAGATCGAAACTACAATGCTCGATTGGGAGATTTTGGGTTAGCTCTGCGAGGCCATGAAGATGATTATCGACTCAGGTCTACGCCACCAGCAGGTACTATGGGGTATCTTGATCCTTGCTATGTGACCCCAGATAACTTGAGTACCAAAACTGATGTGTTTAGTTTTGGGATTTTGTTGTTAGAGATAATAAGTGGTAGAAAAGCCATTGATATTACATATTCTCCTCCTTCCATTGTGGATTGGGCCATTCCCCTCATAAAGAAAGGGAAGCTATTGGCTGTTTATGATCCTAGGATATCACCTCCTAAGGATCCAGTTGTTAGGAAGCAACTGGCAGTGATTGCTGCAAAATGTGTAAGGTCTTGCAGGGAGAGAAGGCCTTCAATGAAGGAGATAGTTGCTTGGCTTAGTGGGTTGTGTAAACTGGTACCTCTTCATGCTTGGAATGGTTTTAACAATCCCTGTATGATGATTGAGACTGTGGGGCGCCCAGTTGAAGCAAGAAATGCCCATTTGAGTCCAAGACAAGAAGGTTTAGGAGGTGGAATTTTTGATGCCTTAGATGCTAGATTGTCTAAGTCTGCAACTAGATATTCAAGGAGAGTGTATTCTGATCTGGGGTTCAGTAGCAACTTGATGGACCTTATGGCTAACACTGAGGAGCCAGAATTTCTAAGAGATGCTAAATCTGGTTATCGAGTTTCTAGCTCAAGGTTTGGTAGTGGAAGATATTTCACAAGAGGCATAAATCTTTATAGGGCATGTGGTACAGATAAAGATGCTTTTGGTTTGAGGGAAGACCAAATTGTTGGTGGTGGGAGCTCAAATTTGTGTTCAAAACAAGAAGGTATTTCTGGCTCAGATTTGAATTCTCAGGCAGCTGAAGCTAATTCTAGTTAATTGCAGAAACATTTGGTTGTTTTGGAGTGTTGCTTAGGATTGTTAGGATTGTTAGCTTTCCTTGCTTGCACATAATAGCTGTGCTGATTTGTTGGAAGCTTATTGTTTGTGGATTTCAGAAATGACCTCTTCATTGTTCATTTGGTATGTATTGGGATTGAAGGGCACATTGCTGATGTCCCCTTAAAGCTGTTCAATAAACTTTCTTCGATGTTTTTGTTTCTCTTTTTCTCCTAAAAAACAAAACAAAAGCATATGTATTATTCCAGAGCAAGTGCTGCAGAATTGTAAAAATTCATCTTCTGCTTGTTTATGGAACCTCTTGTTTGTAGCTCAAAATGCAAATAAAACTTCAGTAAAAGGATTTATTTGCTCTTACACACTTATCTCAAGTTGAAGATCTTTGCTTGTCATATGTTGATTATCAATCCATGATTCCATCTTCTGCCATCCATGGTTAGGACAACAAATTTTAGTTTACATATAACTCAATCTCTTGTGACCTAACCTAACCGGTTGTTCTGGTGTTAATAGACGCGAGCGTATGATATGTGATTAAATATATATTAATGGTTTGAATTCAACTTATATTAATTTTTTGAAATTAGATCGTAAAGAACATTCTTATAAGTCTTTTAGTCTTAGCATGAATGTCCTATCTTTGACTAGACTTAAAAAATTAAATTTGTTGTTACGTGCAAGTTAACGTGAACATTTCATGTCCGCAATAAAAAAAATAAAAATAAAAACTCTTGTAAACTAGAATAAGAATGAAGTTTAACTACCATATAAAAATTGAATTAGTCATTAAGCTAATTTGAGATATATTATTAGGATGAAAAAGGAAGCCTACAACATAATTTACAAAATATGTCAAAGTTATTATAGAAATTTTGCTTTAGACTTGATGACATTTTGATTTCGCTAATTATTAATGAATTTGATGACAGATGGTTTATTTTAAAAGCAATTGCGTCCCCAGTAAGATCAAACACTTTCAGTTTCAATCAAGCAAATATTTTCAATTCGCTTTCCGAAAGTGTGGAGTAGAATAGAATAATATGCCCATTTGGCTATATGATGATAAATAAGAATAGGCCAAAACAGGCACTGACAAAGCATTAAGAGCGCCATTTCCATATTAATGGAGCCTGATGGACCCCACTGAGCTGCTGGCAAAGTTTCGATTCGTCACGTTGTGTGGTTAACAATAATATTTGCATTATCAGTAACAGACAGATAGGTATCAGAAGAAAAATAATATTATAAAGGTTGAAGTTGGCTTAGTTCACTACATGGGTACAGTACAGTGCTTCGATGTCTCCTGTCCGTTTCACTGTTCCCACTTCGCGTGCCAGTTGCCCCAGAAATTGAAGTTTCGAAACGCGGAACACTTGAATACCAGAGTAAATTATATTAATTTTTAAAATAATTTAATTTAATTATATTTAATTTTTTTGTTTAAAATTATTATTGCACTACCTTACATTAAATTTAATTTTTATTATAAATTTAATTTTTTACGGAGCCTAAGGGAATTTTTTTTATAATTAATTTTTGTTAAATTTTAATATGAAATTATAATTTTATTTTTCATATCATAATAAAAATAATTTAATATTTTATAAAAAACTTATTATTCAAAAAGTTAACTTTAATAACAAAAAATAAGTTAGAGATAAACATTTTTATATTATATATTAAATATCAAGAGAGTCAAATAATTTTTTAAAGAAAAGTATTAAATATAATTTAGTCAAATTTTAAATAAGATTAGAATAGTTTACCCAATAGGGGTGAATATAAACTAAACCCAGCTTATCTACATCGGGCGAGTTAGGTCAAGCAAAAAAATTATGAGTCAGGCCAGGCCAAGTGACATTGCGCTAGTCTTTTCAATTAGTTTGGCCAAATTTTATTATTAAAAAAATGTTATAGGGACTTAACAAAATTTAATTTTCTTTTTTAGAGATGAAATGTGATTTTAGAAAAATTTAAATAAAAATTTATTTTCTTAAAAATCATTTCATAATATTTACCAAAAATTTTAAAAAAATTCAACCAACCTATGTTACTACTAAGTTTAAACACCGAATTTCAATTTTAAAATGTAATATAACATTAGACTAAGTCAATACCTAGCTTAGCCTGCTGTTGGTTCAGCCTTATTATCCAACTTATTATTAGAATCACATGAGACCAACTTCTGACTTTCAAGTGACTATACATTTTTACATAGATAAAATAAAAAATATTAAAAATTAAATTAAATGTAGAATTTTTGCACTAAATATCAAATATTAAAAAATTAATTCTTTTTTAAAATATTAAATAAAATTTAATTGAAATTAAAATAATTTACTCCAACTATTATTGGAATCATTTGAGAGCAATTGTAAGTTTTGGAGCGATTATGTGTTTTCATAGAGCTAATAAAATTTCAGATTCTTTGGACATTTCTAACGAGGCCAAGGTGGTTGAAGACAAATCAAATTAAGTCATGTTGGTTAATATTTTATTTAACTATTTTTTACAGTTCTTCATTTGGCCTATA